>QANZ01000870.1:16928-47031 GCA_003254925.1 Chamaecrista fasciculata | reverse complement strand
TTTTGATTAATATATAATTTTTGGTCCCACATTTTTTTCGTGGATAACATTTTGGTCATTCAATTTATTTTTTGGAGGAAAGTTTGCAATATAGAAACTCAATCGTTGATGAATGCAATTTTTTATGGGTCAAGAGATATATTTCACTTTCGTAAGGACCGATTCGTTCAATTTATATAAAATTATAGACCAAATGGTAGGTTTTTAAAAATTTTCATGTTATTTACATTTTGGTCCTTTTATTTCTTTACATAATACTACTCCAACCTTCATTACAAATATTCACATCTAGCACAAATTCCAAAACAATTTCATTACCATTTCATTTCATAACCACCACAACCAAAAAGTCAAAATATTATTTTTTTTATTTCTATCTATTTCCATTATCAATTATCAATTCTACCCCTATACAATTTTAAAAAACCCATATATTTATTTCAACCAACCACAATCATTACATACCCTTTTTCATAATTTCACATCCTATTTTTTTTATTACATCTCAAACTAATCCAAACACCATTTTCATTACATAGAATCATCATTTCATTATCTACTTCTAATCCAAACACACCCGTTGGCAAAAAAAAAAATCCAAACACACCCTAAATCATGTTTGCAGTGCACGAGTTTGGGTTTTTTTGGAAAATAAATTAATTCAGCTAGTGCTATGTATCACTCGTTGATTGACTGTTCGAGTCCTAAAATCGTGAAGAGCAATGCGGAGCTCATTTGGGAATATATAGCATATTTTATTATATTATTAATATAAAAAAAAACAATTTTACAATCTGATTGAATGAATGTTTAATATTAATAAATCATGTTAATTGAATTTGGTTGTGCAGATTAAATGGTCAATTTGGGAAAAGAATTTATCAAATTATAGTATGATCTTAACCCAAAATTTGAATTAATCTTGTTTGTTTCAGATTAGATTATAATTTACAGAAATTTCATATCTTAAAATATTCAATAACTATTATACCCCTATTAACAAATCTATAATTAACTATACTTCAATATATATATTCAAACATTTTAATCATTTTATATCACCCCTCATTTATTACACCTACAACAATCTCTCTCCATCACATCACTTTTCACCAATTCTTTTTAATTTTTTTCTAAATTATTATAATTAACTTTGTTCTTTTAATTATTTTTAATATTTAATAAAATAATAATATATTTTTTATTTAAATGTTAACTAATTTTATATTTTGATTATTAAAAATAATTTCTATCCCTCTTATTTAAAAAAGTAACTATATAAATTTAAAAAATAGATTCAACCAAAATATTTAAAAATTTGATTTTAAATAATTTCATTACTATTTTGGAACAACTCGGTATGTTTTTAACTTTTTTTTTTATATAGAAATGGGTCTAAAAAACACCAAAAGAAACGACATAGCAAGGGTGCACCAACAAAACGGCAAACACCCCGCAAAATCAAACAAAACTCACAAAGCTCATCCAACACCAACTAACCTAAAATCATCCACCCTAATCGAATCCCTAACCAACAGAGGCCACAAATCCGCCAACTGCAAAAACAACCGGACAACAGCAACATCACCTGCCAACTCACAAGTGACGTTCGCAAGGAAATCCGCCTCATGATTTGCCTCATGCAAGACATGAACGAAAATACATCCTTTGAACAACAACCTTAGTCGAGCAATCTCAGCAAGGAGGCCTCGGGCACTTGTCGTTAGTGCCGCCAAATTAATACTCAAGCTATGCCCGAATATTATATTTATATATAATATAGTGTACAACCCAAGGTCGGATCTCTAAGGAACTTCTTGGATGAGAATAACAATTGATTGTGTAAATAATTATAAATTCATGTCTAATATTTTGTGGGTTAGCGATATTATTATGATGAAAACAAGAAAGTAACAAAGAATATAAAGAAACTAAAGAAAAGATAACAAAATGAATATGGAAAGATGAGAATATGAAATCCTAGAGAATAATCACGAAGTCTACCATCATAGCCCAATAAAGATGATCAAGAAGTTATTATTATAATGATGTCAAGCAAAACCACATCCAATATTATATCTCGTGTATACAAAATATGGATCAATCATGATAATTATAAACGACTCAAACCAAGTAAACGATTTATAATTAAACATAACAATCCTTAAGCAATAGCAATAATAGAAACAATAGATAGATCACTCTGTCATACGACCACAATTCAACTGAATGTGCAAGAGTAAACTTTATTAATCATGAACTCACAACTAATATTGTTTATGGAAGAATTTAAACGATCTAATGACTATTATCTAAGAGTACCATAGAGATCTAAACTACTCTACTCTATTCTGCCGCCAGTTGAGGCGCTGGGGCGTTTCTCTATTATGAATGGGTTGAATTGGTGATTTGAGAAGTGGAATGAGAGCTCTATTTATAGTCTTGAGTAGTATGCTTGGTCCCCAAGTTAAGGAATATGGGCCATTGGATGGTATCTTGATATCTTGAATCCTGGCCGTCCAAATCATATCTTGGAGCTCAAGTTTTCGTGCGCCTTTGGAATAAGAGATAAGTGGGAAGAAGAAACAACTTGAAGCTTAGTCCGGCTTCAAATTCTCTTTGAAAATCCAGAGGGGCAGGAGGCGTCGGCGCTCGAGGGAACGTGTGAAGTTCCCCTCCCTCTGGTCAGCGTGCTCCTCTTTAATAGTTTCCTTTGCACCTATACCACATAAAGAAATATAATCATAAATAGAATGTGATGTGGAAATAGGGTCAGGAATAATAAAATCAATATGAGCGAGAGAAGGCTTCTCTATTTCAAGTTGTTCGCAAATTCCTTGCGAAGGTGGGTTCTCGGACTCTTCTTCTAATTCTTCTTTTTCTTCTAGCACCTTGTCCTTGGAAACTTCAACTGCTTCCAAGGTGTTTTGATCCATGGTGGGCCAATCATCGATTTCTTGACAATATTCACAGGGCCCACCATTGCATTTGCAAGGGCTATCTTTGTCAGGTAATGGGGTAGAGAGGAGAGATTCATCATAGTCATGAAGATTGAAGTCTTCCAATTTAGTTCCATCTTCCTCACCACATTGCTTACCTGTTTCATCACAAGAAAAGGAAAAAGGGGTAACAAAAATAGAATGATCAATCAAAGCCGTGTTACCTCCATCTTTGAAACTTTCATTGGCTAATTCTTCTTTCTCATCTTCTAAGTCTTCCTCAAGAGATTGCTCGTCTTCTAATAATTTGTTATATGCGTCAATCACCTCGCCATGAATGACCCACCGAATGATTCCTTGATAAGCCTCATCATCGTTACACTTAAAGTGAACCACGAGGTCAGATAAGGGAGTAAAAGAGTCATTGCATGCAAGAATATTAAATGTGTGCGTTTTAGCCTCGTCTTGCATCGCATGATCTTCCTCATTACATTGCGGACCTACGTTATCACAAGAAAAAGAATAACAAGTAACAGAGAAATTATCATCAATAGACTTAGAGTTACCCTCATTGTTGCTATCTTCCTCACGTGATGGCTCATCATCAATATCAATAATTTCATCCTCATCTTCGCTGTCCTCCTCAATTGATGGCTCATGAACCGCATTTGGTTGCTTGCTCAGAACTTGTGCATGTTCTAAAATGAAATCTTGTAGATGTTGCTCCTCTATTCTCTCAAGTTGAGAGTGAGTTGATTTCACGGCTTGCTTAGGAGGTAGCATGAGGTCGCGTGATGTCTCGCCCTCCTTGACTTGTTGATCATTTCGTTGATGGCTATCACTGTTTTGATACTGGTTACTTCCATAAGATTTCCTAAACTCCCTAATTTTGCGGGCCTCTGATTTTCGTTGTTCAATCACCTCGGCCAACTTTTGAAGTATGAGGCCCGTTGTCGATTGATTAGACTCTTGGGTCGATCCATAGCCTTCATATTGGTTTGGGTAACCATTGGTCATGGGAGAACAATAACTAGGAGAATAATTATTAGAAGAATTAGTATAATAAGATGAAGAATCATAATTATAATTGTTATTGTAATTATAAGAATTGAAAGAATTATATGCATTAGAATTATAAGAATAATGAGAAGAATCATTATTATTATTATTATAATATCTATAGGGAGAAAAATTTTGTCTAGACATCTAAACAAATTATTTCTCAACCACCTAAAAAGAAAAGAATTTAATAAACAACTTGGAAAATTTTCTTATATATATATTTAAAAAAATTTCGAAAAAAATATTTATTTATTTATTTATTATTTATTTTTGAAATCTTTTAAAATATCTTTTTGAAAATATTTAAATAAAAATAAATCTAATCCTAAAGATTCAATCAAGAATCAAATTGAAAAGATTTTCCTATCTTGAAATCAAACAAAAAAATCAAATTGAAAGAATCAAAATTTAAAATTTTTAAAAGATTTTTCTGATGATATTAAAATATTAGAAAATTATTATAAAATTGTTAAAAGATATTAAAATTTTCAAAAATTATTATATATATATTTTTAATTAATAAAAACGAAAATATTAGTAAAAACAAGATGCAAATGCAACCCTAATATGATCCTAGATCTAATGCGATTATATTATGCAACTATGAATGCAAAACCTAAATTCAAAGAACTCACACAATAAACCGTTACCATCACAAGAGAGTTCCCCGACAACGACGCCAAATTTGGTCAGGCACTTGTCGTTAGTGCTGCGAAATTAATACTCAAGTTATACCCGAATATTATATTTATATATAATATAGTGCATAACCCAAGGTCAGATCTCTAAGGAAAATGCATCGTTCGGGCTCTCCGGAACTCCGATTTGGCTCATTCAAAGTGAATTCTTCTCGTATCGAACCGTACTACATTCCTATGTCCATAGATTTATTTAAGTCAATCATCTTGATCCTCGAACATCAGGGAATGACTTCTTACTTCTCGTTGATTCTAGACGTTCCCCTTTGGTTAAACCCTGTTTGGATATCTGAAACACTGTAAAACCCATTAAATAACACTAATTTATAATATACAATAAATAAACACTAAATAACCTATTTTTATCCATTTTATTATACCAAACCTTGGTGCAACCGTTAGCACATTAATTGGTCTATTTGCAACATATTAGTATTATAAACACGTGAAAAGAAGACCAAATAACATGTCAATATTTGGGCTGATCAAGGCCGCAAATGTCAATTACTGCACAGTTTTCGCCGTTGTTGATGGCATCAATCAAAACCCGCGAATCACTCTCCACTTCCAGAAATTGAAGCCCGAGCTCCAATGCAAGCTTCAATCCTTCAATCATCGCCCAACCCTCAATACGAAGGACAGAGGTAGGCCAAGAAATCTGATTAAACCCCCCTAACCACCGGCCATTCTCATCACGCAAAAGCCCTCCACAACCAGTAACCCTGACGACACGACGAAGAGCCCCATCATCGTTGAGCTTACACCAATTTCTCGGAGGCATTTTCCAGGTAACCTAAACCTCCTCTCTCTGATTGTTGACCCTCCCCATCGACTGCAAATCGAAACCCTGATCAAAGTACCTAATTGTCTGAACAATAATTTCAGCAGGCCTCAAAGGACGGTTGAAATCAACTCTATGAATTGAGGCATTTCTCCACCACCAAAGATTCCAAGCTGCAACAGCCCAAATCCTATTCCAAGGTTTAGAATCTTTAGAGCTATCTATTTTGCAATTTTAACCATACAAATTTTGCAAAAATTACATATTGACCCCCAATATCTTCAAAAAATTACAAATAGGTCGCTGGATACATATTATAATTTTACTAAAATAATTATATTTATTGTAATTATGTATTTTAAAGATAAAATATTATAGTTAAATCATCATATTTTGTTATCATAACTTACTGAATAAATTGCATGAAAAAATTATAGTTTTATTATAATTTCATAAAAATTAAATATTTTAGTAATTTATTAAATTATTTAGTGAAACTAAATATTATTTATTTAATTTATAAATTATTTAAGGGTAAATTATAAAATAGGGTCCTGTGGTTTGGCCCTGTTTCAGATAGGGTACATGTGGTTTGAAAAGTTTCAAATTGGGGCCTGAGGTTAACTCCGTTTGCAAAATAGGGTCTAGGTGGTTTTGACCGTCAAAAAACTAACGGTGCACGTGATAATTTGCCTAACAATCTCAGGGTCTTTAGTTAAAATACTATTTTAAGACCCTAACTATTAATTTTTTTGCGTTTGAATCCCTATTTCTTACGTCGTCATGTTAAAATACTATTTTAAAATACTATTTTTGCGTTGGTTAAAAATAGTTAGGGTCTTAAAATAGTATTTTAACTAAAGACCCTGAGATTGTTAAGCAAATTATCACGTGCACCGTTAGTTTTTTGACGGTCAAAACCACCTAGACCCTATTTTGCAAACGGAGTTAACCTCAGGCCCCAATTTGAAACTTTTCAAACCACATGTACCCTATCTGAAATAGGGCCAAACCACAGGACCCTATTTTGTAATTTACCCATTATTTAATGGGAATATTCTTCAAATTATTCAAGGTTACTTTTAAAATTTCATTTAAGTAGTTGTATTTGAATATGTGTAAGACTAAATTGCATTTATTTTCCACATTTAGGACTGATACGTAATTATCTCCTTTTTTCTATTTTCCAAAATTACCTTTTGACCACAAAAAGTTTTTGTAATTTTTATTCTAGTCCTCAAATGTCATGATCTAGGGATTTTTTTTGTAAATTTTGAAACTATTTGGGGGAATTCTATAATTTTTGCAAAAATTTTGTAAAGTTTATCTTCTCACCCTGGAACCAAACAGTTGTAGGACTAAACTGCATTTTATTTTCCAGATTTAGGACTAATCTATAATTTTATTCTTTTTTCAATATTTTTCATAATTACATCTTGACCCCAAATGTTTGTTATAATTTTTATTTTAGTCCTCAGATATTATGATCTAGGAATATTTTTTAAAATTTTAAAACTATTTGGGGGCATTTTGTAATTTTTACAAAAATGCTAACAATTTTCGTTAAATATTGACAGAAAATAACCACAAGGTACCAAAGTGCTAACGACGCAAACCTCAAGATACCAAAGTGTCAAATTTTGTCTTTCAGGGTACCAAATTGTATTTGGTCCTAATCACATGGTACCAAAGTGCATTTTACCCTATATATTTTATATAATTCTTTTTCAAAAACAAATACTAAATGACTTATTTTTTTGAAGAATAAATATGATCGATATCGAAAAAGATCAGTGAAATATGTTCTCATTCTTCGGCATCCAACCAAAAGGTGCAAAAGCTGCTTTATTCTTAACCTCCACTTAAAATATGCAGACATAAGAATTGAACTCAACAATATTCTGACAACAGAAATCATGACATTGTTTATTTCTGGGTCCTCCGAGAGCCTCCATCCATTGGGATTTTAACGAAAAGTTGAGTTTGGTTGGCTCGAAAATTTCTCAATTTTTTCACAAAAACGAAAAGAGAGATAGTAGAACTCAAAATTTTGAAAGCTTCAGCTCCTTATAATACCACTCCAAAGAATTCTTAAGAAATCAAATTAATTATATAAGGGTAAATTATATAAAAGGGGTCATGTGGTTTGGCCCATTTTCAGATAAAGTCTCTGTAATTTAAAAAGTGTCAAACTTGAGATGAAAGCTTTTGTGTTCCTCTGGGTCAAGCTTATACATACCTCTATTTTTTTCCAACTCTTGCAACTTCGTATATCAAATATATTTGGTGATTGGAGATGTAGATGAAATCAATTTAAGGTTTATGTTGTGCGTTCTTTTTAACCCAAAAATCACACCGTCTATTTGGTTTGCTTTTATTATATTTTCGTTTAAATTGCAAATTAGTCCTTTTTAAAATTTGTTTGAATAGAAAAACGCTCAAATTACAAAACAGTCCATCTTAAAATTCATTCTAACCTAACTCTATTAATTTGGATGGAAAAAACCACCTAAGACCCTATTTGCTAACGGAGGAAACCACATGCCCCCAGTTTGACACTTTTTAAACTACATGAACCCTATCTGAAAATGGGCCAAGCCACAGGACCCTTTTGTGTAATTTACCCATTATATAAATATACATAGGTCAAATTGCACTTTTGGTCACATAAGTTTTGCTCAGGTCTCAATTTGGTTCTGTAATTTTTTTTGTTACACTTTCAGTCTCATATCTTTTACTCAGGTTGTAAATTTGGTCTTGTATCATTTTTGATCCCACATCTTTTGGTCAAGTTACAAAATTGGTCTCATATCTTTGTTAAAAGTTCCACCATCAGTCCCACTTGACCTAAAAATATGAGATTAATTTTGCACCTGACTCAAAAATATAAGACCAATTCTACAACCTGATCAAATTATATGAAACCAATTATGCAAACTGAGATGAGACCAAAATTGTAATAAAAAAAGTTATGAGACCAAATTGAGACCTAAAAAAAAATTATGAGATGAAACGTGCACTTTGGCCATATATATATATATCATATTTATTTCAATTAGTTGATTTTATCTTTTCTTTTCTTTTTCTTTGGTAATTTCAAGCACCTGGCAGGCTGGCTGTTATGAATTTACACACTGAAGCAGAGGTAACACTGCACATAAAGTATAATTACTTAACAAAAAAGGAAAACATCATATGGATGTTTCCACTAGTTTAATAAACCAAAGAGAAATATACGTTGAGGCGACATGGCATGAATATATTACACTTGATTATGTGATGATAAATGAAACAAAGAAACAAAACTGAGGTCACTCGCCGCGAACCATGGTACTATATGAAGAAAAAAAATATTATAATAATTTGAAACTTCAAATTGCCAGACAATCTAAGCTCCAGAGTGGGAAGCTGGAGTAGTTATAAAACGGTCCTCCTTGAAAAGATGAAAGTATTGTTGTGGCAAAGCATGCTCCACCTGAAAGAGAATTGAAATTTCAAGTTACTTCAATTGTTATAAATAGTGTATGACTGTATTAAATAAAATCTCACATGGCTTAGTTCAAAGAAAAGTTAAAAATACACTAGTTAAAATTTGAAAATGAGATATAACAAAATAGAGATAAACGTGAGTCTCGCACACAAAAGCAAGCTACCAAAATGTGTATAAGATTTTCCTCTTATAATTTTACACATCAAAACTTTAGAATCTTATTTCTTACTTGACTTATCTAGTTTGATTAATACCCTGTGCAAGATGATTTATCTCGTGTCAACAATATGACTGAGTAATTTTCCTTTTTTATTTTTTAATTTGCTACTTCAATTATTTCATGCTTTTGGGGAAACAAAACTTTGGGGCCATGGTTTATTTTAGTAACGAAAGTAGCATGCTATGTGCTCTAAACATCTGCAAAACCAAAACTTCATAGTTTGAAACTTATAAATAAAACATAAAATGTTACAACATACCCAATCACCATCAGGTGAGGAACCAGGTACCAATACATTGATCTCACTAGACTTGGCTGTCGATATGGAAGTTTCTAAAGAATTCTTGCTCAGATAAAGCTGGCAGCCAGAAGTGTTGTCGACCGAAATTGTTGGTGCTGAACCCTATAAAAGTGGAAGCAAGCTTCAGTACAAATGAAAGTATAAAACAATTTTTGATGCACTTAAATCCAGCCCTCTTCATCATCTAAAAAGCTAAATTAATTTGTAAGAATATTACTGCAATCTTGGTACTGAGTATAATAATGTCGTATACAACCTGATCTACCAAAATCATTGAAACTTGTGGAGGGAAAAGGAAGCTGAAGAGGGAGTACGGGTACCTGACACTGCACCTCAACCCTATTACAATTTACTATTTCGCAAGCTGCAACAACATCCTACATTTTTGAACAAGAAAAATCAGCTTCCAATGCCCTCAGTCAGAATTAATGCAAATAAGTGCATAACTGTTATCATTAAATTACTTTTTCTCATGGTTTGAACTAACCTTAAATACAACTCCCATCTTTGTGCATTTATCAACAGTTATATTGTTGATCTTGCCTGCAAATTGTTTAATTAGAAGCCATTAACTCACGTGTAACCTTTCTGTCAAGTTATGAGTTGGGTAGGAATGGATCATATTTCTATATACCAAATTAAAAACCGGGGGAGGAAGGGAGCTTATAACAAAATTATTGCTACCTTGAATCTGCAAAACAGAATCTTTACACCCATAAATGTAAACAGACTGTTTTGCATCACAATCACCAATCACCAAGTCTTTCTTCCCAATTTGATTTTCAACAACCCACCTGCAGCGGCAGAGAATAGCAAGTTTAGGCTGATGGAATACTGACAATCTGACATTCAACACAGATAAATATCTTTATGCACACACAGACACACACACATATATATATGAACCTACTTCCGGCCCATTTGAAGTTCAAACTTTGGTGGTACCACTTTGGAAGTTTCTTGTGAACCTGCACGACTTTCTTTTCCACTAGTAGCATTGCCTACAACTCCAGTTCTATCTGTGCGATTCTTTGCCTTCATATCATCCGTTACCTTTTTCAAACCTATTAGACAAAGTTTCTGGTTCTTACATGCTGAACATATATATAGTCAGGAATCAACGAAGTTAGAATAAGTTACCTGAAGTAACATTTCCAGAGCTGATTTGTTGAAAAACAGCAGACATCCCAGCATTTGGCTTAGAGGATGAAGCCTGAGACGATTCAGAACTAATGAGAGAAGCAGGTGGAGGAACTGGGGGAGCAGGCGCACTAGGTGCAGAAGCTTTTGATGCAGCAACTGTTTTTCCAGTTGGACTCCATATTGGGCCTAAAGGATAAAAACTCTTGATGTAATCCCTCAAACCAGGTAGATATAGCTCTTTAAGAGCTTTGATCCACTCAACATGACTCGTATCTTTGTTTCTGTACTCCACAAGAACCTGATTATTACAATGAAACAAGACAAGATATCTATTGCTTATGAAATTAATTCCAATTCGAAAATAACGTCAGAGTGATTAAAATTATCACAGAACAAAACCTATTTTCAATTAATAGAACTCCTTTATCCTTCCCCTTAAGACCAGTACTTGGCCAGTGGCCCAACATAAATTACCAGGCTCCTGGCATTTATATAGAATACCTTGTTGCTGTAGAACTCAGCCATTTGCCAACTTTCCTCCACATGTGCAATAGGCATGCTCATACCTTGAAACAAAAGGGATATTTTTTTTTTTTTTAAGAAAAAGGACAATTTAAGATAACAAACAACTCAGTGAACAAAACAACCGTGCTTAACTTACCACAACCCTTCCCAGTAAATGCAATCCATGCTAGAGCTGAGAGACTGTCAACCGCAGCCTTCAAATGGTTAAAAAAATCTGATCTCTTTCCTTCTGTCATTGCAGCAGCCTTTGAGATCACTTCATTCAATGGTTTCAGAAATTCAGCCAACCCAGCAGGGTCAGGTTTCTAATCAATGAATATATGCAACAGGTTATGATTGTAGTATGACAAAACACCAGAACAGATACAGCATATAGTAGTATGGATTAAAGATCTAACGGTATTCTATTCAATTCTTGATGATGAACCGATTGACGGCTCGGATTCATGATATTGATCCCATTTGATATCATTGAGGTGTAACTTATACCATTGATTTTACTGAGAAAGATTTAGCATCTCTATGTGATTAAACTTTCGGCACTACCAATCATCCAATTTCTCTTTCAAGTTTCACCCATAAAACGTCTAGGAGACTAGGAATCATTTCATAGAATCCTACTTGACAACATATTCATTTAATAAGAGGCAACCTCTATCGTATTTGTTAAGAATCAGATTTGATTATGTATCAATCTAACAGTATCAAAGGCTATTGAGTGTTATTGACAATTCTACTTTGATTGCATCAAACATCTGACTTCGCTATTCCCATCATTCTTCTGGGCATTAACAATCAAACGGACTTACCACACTTCTTATGATATCAAATTGACAAATTATTCCACAAAGCACGTAACCTCTCTCTTTTGTTCCACAAGAATGACAACTAAAAAAAGCAGACAATTTACAGTAATCATTGGTCGGATGGCCAAACAAAAAAGAAAACTAAGATATGTGAATCCACATATAAATTCCCAGCTCGCTAAACATGCCATTACAATTAATTAGCTTGCTACCAAACTATCGAAACAGAAAATTTTAACAATCACTTTCCCACACCATAGCACCAAAGTACCTAGCATGGACTACAATGTTGATCTTGAATGAAATAAACCTTGCACATTGTCACGTGTATTCAAGATGGCCAACGTGGAGGTAACGTGCAAAATTAGTCAATTGAGAAGGTAATGTTATGCGTGAGGATCAATGTGGCAAGCTTGTTATTCAGATTTGAGGACAAAAAAATGCTCACATGGAAAGTGGTGGACGTTGGGCATAAATACGAGGGAAATTAGTTAGGGAAGTGTGTGGAATGAATTGTGATGCTTCTCCCTGATTCTCACTAACTCTGTTTCTGTTCCTCTTTCATTCTCTTGTTCTTTCTATCATTTAGTTTCTAAGCTTGTGGATTTCATGTCTTTTACTGGTTGTTTCTGTATTGAGATTAAATAATAGTGGATTGGTCTTTCATTGTTATTTCGCGCATAACACACATCGACCAAATGACGCAACGCAAGTAAGAAAAATCCGTTAAATCCACACCAAAAATCAACCGATTTACATCAACATTTCCTCATCCCACATATATAAACCGAAAAAACAGCAATATACTCTCAATCAGAAGAAACTCATTTAAAAAAAAAAAGAGGAAATTAAAAACGTGGTGGAAGCACTAACCTGAGTGAGCTTGACCTTGATCAAAAGCTCTTTCTGGACAGCAAAAGCTTCTTGCAAAATCATCGTGACTTGCAAAACCTGTCCTCCGATTTTCTCAGCAGCCTTGGAAATAGCACCGACATATTGCATCATCAGATCGTCGAAGGCAACAATCGACGGATCCGAGGACGCATCGACGCCGGAAGAAGCAGCGTCGCCGCCTCCTCCCGATAAACCGCCGGCGATGAATCTTGACGATAGCGATTCTAACCGCGTCACAGCGGATTCTAGCCTCTCTATCAGCTTTTGCTCCATGATTCAGAGACTCAGTCTCTCTCTCTCTCTCTCTCTAACTTTCTCTTTCTGATGAAAAGAAAGGAATGAAATTGAATCTGATGCGAGGAAAGGCCGTTATCAGAGATCCTTTCAAAAAAATATGGAAAATGAATTAAAACGACGTCGGATTGGGGAAATATTGAAAAACCGGTTTTTGTTTGGCGCTTCTAATCTCATTTTGCGCGCGGGGTTAGAGCTACACGTGTCACTTTGTGATTAAATCTTGGCTCTTCTTGCGCTTTGAGGATTGTTGTCTCTCATTGCCATTTGGAAGGAAATAAAACTAGTCACAATTCAGGCCAAAAAAACAAAAACTAGTCACAATTAGTTTAAAACAAAAAACAAAAGAAAAATAGAAGGCTTTTATTGAGAGTTCATTTCTTTATTCTACTTAAAATTTTATTGGATTTGAAGTTTGATCGAGTCGAATTATACCATGCTATTTAGAGGTTTTTGAATGTGTTTCATAATGTTGGTCAAAGGTTCATTTTGGTCCTAAATATATGTCCTAATATTCATTTTGGTCTAAATGTTGGCAAAATGATTCATTTTGGGCCTAAATATTGGTAAAATGTTTCATTTGGGTCCCAAACTATTGAATTTGGTCATATTTATCTCGTCTCTCATTTCAATTTCAAAGACTTGTTAAGAGGAACTCGTAGCTCTGAATTCGTCGCAGTCGAATTTGAAACGAGAGAGATATAATCAACTTTGCTTGTTTGACCATAAAACGAAAGGTCTACTTTTAGGACTGATTTGACGGTATTTGCTTACGGCTCCAACTAGATAGAGAAAGTACTCTTCGAGAACAATACGTAGCTCTAAACTTGTCATATTTGAACTTGAAACAAGCCATATTCAATAGTTGGGACCAAAATGAAACATTTTGCAAACATTTAGGACCAATTTGAACATTTTGAAACATAATGGACCAAAATGAAAATTAGAGCATACATTTAGGACCAAATTGACCCTTTAACCTATAATGTTTTATAGCCTATTTTAAGTGTTTTAGGTCTCTAGATATGATAATTGTTGCATTGAGATTACAATTGCATTTTGGTCATTTTATCGAATTTTAGTGTAATTCTCTTGGGTTTAAAGTGTCTAATTATATCTTGAGGTTTTACATGTTTATTTTGATACAGTTATAGATTTTAAGGAGCTAAAGACCCAAGGATTGAAGTGGAAGAAGGTCAGAATCGAAGCAGAATCAAGTTGAGCCCATTACTCATCACTAAACCTAGCCCATTTTTGTCCCTTTTGAGCCCATTACTCATCACTAAACCTAGCCTCCCATATGAGATTAGAGGATCAATCTCATTCTCACCTCCATTCACGTCCTCTTCCTCTCCATTCACTCTCAGCTGCTGTGAGGGTAGATTTTGGCATTCCTCCAATGATGAGAGGCTAGACTTCTTGCTCGGAGCACATATAATGAGGCTAGAGCACCGACACTTTACCAATAGGGAGATTTCTATCACTTTATTGTCTTTTCTCTTAGGGTTTTTTTGTTTAGTTGTTTAACTTTGATAGAAACTCTGATATAATTGATGAATATATATGTTTCTTGAGCTTGGATCCACTATATCACATTTTGATTCATATATCCGATACTCTTTGTTGTTAAATTCTATTGTATGTGTGATGATTGTATGGTAATTTTAGTTGATAGTTGTATAATTGTCAATTAATTGGTTACTTGGTCGAGAGCTAATTAATTAAATTAAGGCAAAACACCCTTTCGTGCCCCTAACGTTTGCGGTGATTTTCAGTTATGCCTCTAACGTCTCATTTGTGTCAGTTGTGCCCCCAATGTGAAACGTTAGTTTCAATTATGCCCCCAATTTCAATCATCCACAAAAAAACACCATTTTCGCACGATTTGAGCTCGGTTTTGATCAGATTTCATATGGGTTTTAATTTTCGGACATCACAAATTTGATTCCTTGGATCAATTTCAAAGATTAAGCTCAAAATAGCCCCAAATCCGAAGAAAATCGGACCCGATGAACCCCAAAAATGACAAAAAAAAATGCAGCAAACGAAGCTTTTATCTCAAAATTTCCATGTGCAAAATGATCCTTAGGAGCCAAAAATGAGTACCCATAAACTCATTTATCAAAACAAACTGAAATGAACATGGATCGAAACTCAAAAGTTCTGAAAAACGGTACACTAACGAGGGTGGGGGCATAATTGAAACTAACGTTTCACATTGGGGGCACAACTGACACAAATGAAACGTATGGGACGTAACTGAAAATCACCGCAAACGTTAGGGGCACGAAAGGGTGTTTTGCCTTAAATTAATTATGATCATATATTGTAGAAAGTCAATCTTATTATAATATACCCCAAAGACTATTTTGAAAAATATAAATGTTTCTTGACCTTAAATGGAAGATAAATAAAACAATAGAAATACATAGCTGTTTTTTGTGTCTCAAGGACCAATCTGATAAAGATGACAAACATTTGAGTTCAATATGTGAATAATTAAGGACTTGGTTGAGAGAAATTTTATGAGAAAGGAAAGATTTTGATACATCAAAACTCTAATGATCTTTCTGCAATTTCTTTTTTTATAGCTCTCTAGTTTTCGAATGAAATTGTAGAAAACCCCATCAATTCTTTTAGTTTGTTGTGTTTTGATTCGTTTTACCAAAAGGAGAGGACCTAAACGCAAAAAAAAAAAATCTTGTTGAGGAGTGAAATATGGTTTATGCTGCAATAGAAACTACATAAGATGTAGTAGAAATTGACGGCTAAGATTGAGCCACATCAACACTTTTTGTTAAATCTTGACGGAAAGTAACCACAGGGTACCAAAGTGCTAATGGCGCAAACCTCAGGGTACTAAAGTGTCAAATTTTGTCTTTCAGGGTACTAAAGTGGATTCGGTCTTAACCACAGGGTACCAAAGTGCATTTTATCATTAATTAAATTAATTGGTCCTTCATATGTGGTCGCATAGCAAATGTCATTTTGGTCCCTATGAATGAACTCCCCATATTATTTAGAGTGTAATGATAGCCGAGTCATCCCGCAACTCGGAGTATTTCCCCATATTATACTCTTCTCTCGCTTTTAGTTTAGTCTTCAATTCATAGTTTTGCTTAGTTCTTAACCCAAATCACTTTTATGGCAATTTTTATAGTTAATGTAAAGTTTTTAGTTACCAAATCAATCTTGTTTTATGCTTGAATTAAATCGCTTGAACTCCACATATTTGGAGTCTCTTTAAGAATATGATCTGGCAAATACCATTGTACTACATTTTTAGCTGATCATTTTGATGCCCATTTGCGACGTGCCCGATCAAAGTTTAAACCATATTTCTAGAAAATAATTTTTAAAGTTTGCAATTCATTGAAGGGCGATTCTATATCTCAATTGCCCCTCCAATTAAATATGTTGCTTTTTTGTTTTAGTTATGGATTTATGCGATCGCCAATCTTCAACTTTACAAAATGTTAAGTTAAAATAAATCTTTTTGTAAACATCCAAAATCCACCGAAAACAAAAAAAAAATCTCTCACACATTAAACTTTATATATTTAGTAAATACACCATGAAATAAAAATGCTTTTAATTTCAAATAAAAAACAATTTACAGTTTCTTCCATTTTATACATTATATTTTTTGTTAAAATATTTAAAATTAACTCGATATTTTCTTAATTATACTTTATTTAAAGTTGTATAAAACCAAGAAATTGGATGAACACAATTCAGAAAGTAACATAATATTATATATTTCCATATTACATCTTTACTTCGTACGTTTATAGTAAAAGTGTAAAACAAGTTATATCATTGTAGATGATAAAATATGCACAAATTTGAATTTTATTAATAATAATGTACTGTTATTGGTAGAAATTAAGTGATTTTCTTCCTTTATCCAATTTTTTTTCCGATTAAATTTTTCCAAATCTTTTATATTAAAAAGTAATAGTCGTTTATCATAGTGATATTCTTTAACCGTTGTTCTTTATCCAATTGCATTTGTCTAACTTAAAGTAATAATAAATTATTACTAATTATAATCAATAACTGATAATTAGGCATATTTTCTAAAAATGTGAATATAATCATTATGATTTATGTTCTTATTATATATTATGAGACTTAATGTTGAAATTAAATATAAATAAATTCTTTTGTGCAAAGACAAAATTTTATTAGTAAAAATTAAATGTTTCTTTAAAATTTGGGTAATTCATAATTTCAAAATGTTGGGAGATTAAAAATTAATTTATAATCTGTTGTAAACTTGTAATGATGACATGCATAGTATCTAGCCCTTCCATGATTATCATCATTAGATTATTTGGATAATTAAGATTTTGCTACTTCACTAGTTGTATGGATACAACAAGTGCTATCATAAAGTAAATCCCTACATTTTAAACTTGATAATGTAAACACGATTCACAGACAACTAAGAGAAAAACTTGATAATTCATTAACCACAATCCATAGAATCCAAAACCAATGGAGACACAAATCTTATCAAAATGTTCATCCAATCAAATCTTATTAATTGCATTTTTCTCCAGACCCATGAGAAAAGCATGAAAAAAAGGCTCAAATGCTATGATTCTATCGTCACCACATAAAATAAGGGGCAATCTCGTAGTTCTTGAACAAAACATGAGTTCTTCACACAATCACTACTGAAAAAAAGGTGTATAGTAACAGTCAGAACTGGTAAAGTTATACCAGTAGTTGCTACAATTGCTACAATAGGAAATCAAAGTATTGCTATTTCTCAGTCACTATAGACTATAACAGTTGATATAACAACTGCTGGTATAAACTTATTTTATAGTAACAAACAAAGCTTTGTTTTATGAATATAAACAAGGTGGGAGAAAGAATTTTCAGAACCTGTAAATGCTACAATTGAATCCAGCCATAAATGATTGATAAAGTAGTAGCAAAATGGTCCCTGTAACATGAGAAAAGAAAGAGTATTCGAGAAAGAGAGAAATCGAGCAAAGAAGCAAGCAACTTGCTTCTTCCAGCAGAGTCCTCAACCTTCCATTCCACCGCCACACAAATATATATATATATATATTATTTCCTTCCTTTAATATATATATACCAATTTTAATAATTATAATAATAATGTAATAATAATAATGATAACAATAATAATAATCTTTACATATATACATATTAAAGAAAGGATTAATATTAAAGGTGAAATTATAAGATTAATCTGAGTGCATCCAACAATGCTTACTCATACTCCTACTAGATCGAGACATCATCAAAAGACTACACAATACCCATGTGGGGTAACATAAATGTGGAAAACTCCCACATATAAGTCTTTAGTCATCCTATCTACAAGTATATGATTACCAAATATATGCACAAAGAGTCTGAAATTCAGCAACCTTCTCTTGTACAAACAAGAATTTTACTCCAAAACACTTTATATAGCACAAATTCTTGTGACAAAAAGAGAAGCATATAGCAGAATAATTATCGCAATAAATGGTTGGAGGAAATGATATTGTTTATTTACTAATGCGCATATCAGAAATCAACTTCCTCGCCCATACAGCCTATCAACTGGCGTTATACCAGCGATACAATCCGCTTTGTAGTGGTAATGGTTGTGAGTGTCAATTCAAAACTTTCAACAAAACAACTGATCAGCCCAAATATTGACATGTTATTTGGTCTTCTTTTTACGTGTTTATAATACTAATATGTTGTAATTAGACCAATTAATGTATTAAGGGCTGCACTTAGGTATGGCACAATAAAATGGATAAAAATAGGTTATTTAGTGTTTATTTATTGTATTTTATAAATAAGTGCTATTTAATGGGTTTTTCAGTGTTTCAGATATCCAAACAGGGTCTAACCAATGGGAAACGTCTAGAATTAACGAGAGGATCACAAAAAGCACAAAAAGTTTTGCGCCATCGTGTTGGGCCGCCGGCCCAAATAAGGACTTCCAGCGGCGCGGGACTCTGAGAAGAGTATGACGTCAGCAAATATCTTCAATGAGGAATTTGCGCTGCGTCGTCAATTTGAGCCAACGGCTCAAATTGGAAATCTCGCGGCTCAGGATATTCCAAAGTTTAAACATATAATTTGGACGGCTAGGATTCAAAATACGGAGATAATAATCAAAAAATCGCGTATTTTGCGTTGTGCCCCCGTGTTGAGCCGCCGACTCAGCTGACGTCTCAAGTCCAAAATCGCACTGCACTTCATGCCATTACAGGAGGCAAGGATAAGGTAATATGGGTATCAACAGTGGTACCTATACTTAGTTTTCTTTAAAAATTTCACCAAGCACAATCTCCTTTAACTTACTGCCTCTTTGCCAATGTCTTCCTCAACCCTTTAATAATCTTTAAAAACCAAGCCAAGTTCATGATCGCTAGCACCATTGGCACAACTTATACTAAAAATTGCCCAAAGGTGTGCATCATCTTAACCTGTTAAATAAGTGAGCAATAAGTGATATAAACCCTTCAGCTAGACTCTATTTACAAATGTATGTAAACCAAAAAGTACGTTTGAAATGAGCATGAAAGCCTATGCCTAACATGCAGGCTAAAGTATATCTTTCATTATTAGGTTTTGGCCTACTTATCTTTTGTAGAGTGAATCTACCTAATATTTTTTTCCGAGAAATAAGAAGATTATTAAATTAAGAAGAAATGTGCATCTCATGCTCACTTCTCAATAGAACCCATTTTTTGGCCCATCTTCTACCCACTGGGTTTACATGATATCTACGGTTTTTATAACAATTCTGTTACAAGAATATAGTTTACATCCATGTTGTGCAACAGATACCAAATAACAGAAGTTTGTGGACACATTTTGTTAAATTTTGGCAAGATTAAATCGTTACATACTCATATCCACCAAGAGAAGGGTAAAATCAATATATCATCCCAAGGTCAACAATGAAGTAACCAACAGAAATCTGCAACAAAGAATTTAGGACATAAGAATAAAAAGACTTCTTGAAGAGAATGAAAGAAATGCGGCTAAGGTTAATACATGCTATAAACATAAAGATATCATGTACATAAATGGGACAACCCCCTTTTATTTTCTTCAGGAAAAACTTACAACTAAAGTATTCGACAGAGTAATTGGTCTGAATAGTACTTCACATTTCATTAATTGTCAAGCAAATATATACAAACAGAGGCCAAGGGCTCGTGTAAATAAGCCCAATAACAAAAAAACCCAATGAAACTAATAAGCCTAAAAACAGATAACAGAACAATACAACTAACTACAATTACATTTTTAATATAACCAATACCCGTTTAAAACCCAAATACAATTATTTCAACCAACCACAATCATCACATACCTTTTAAAATAATTTCACATCTTAATTTCACCTTTATCTCTCAATTTTCCAAACACCATTTATCATACAACTCCAATATCTCTGTTTACCATGCAACCCCTCCTTTATCCTAAATCTAATCCAAACGGCCCCTTAATATATAATATTATTGCGGTATACATCTTATAACAATTCTTGCATGGAAGATTTTAATAGCACATTCATGCAAGGACAAATCATTAGGAAAGACTAAAAATGTTGTTTACAAATTTATTTTCCAAAATGTCAGATGATAATATACATGTACTAATTATTTCGTGATGATAGAATTTTAAAATCTATTTGTTTTTTATATTTTTGGTCAAAACCTCAAATTAGCCTCAAATGCATATGATAGAATTTTAAATTGGTCACAAATGTTTTATTTGTTTCATATATATTGCCCTTACATATTTTTATAATTTCTTAAATTGATCTCAAACCTACTGAGGCGCAATTTGGTCTTATTTGTTAATGGTCTCAACTGGATACAAAAAGAATTTTTCAAGAGTTAACACCTAGTTTCAAAATGGTTATATTCAGTCAAAACGAGAGAGGTATGTCCAACCTTGCTTGTTTCATAATGAAAAAAGTGACTTACTTTTGAAATTTGATCTTGTTAGTTGACGGCTTCGTGAAAAGTAACTTGTAGGTCTAATTTCGTCATATCTAAACTTGAAACGAGATAGATATGACCATTTTGAAACCAATTTGAGAAATTGTGAAAACATATAAGACAATTTGAACAAATGAAATATTGTTTAAGACCAATTTAAAATTTATCCTATACATTTGGGACTAATTTGAAATTTTGACCTATATTTTATATTGATATAATCTTGAGAGAATAATACTATTAAATTGGAAGTCATACGTATAACATTAGCCAAGCTAATTTTATACTTACATGTAAAGTTTTATTTAGTGGTTGTGTAAATATTTCTTTAAAACTGTAAATATGAAAAATATGAATGACGTTTTATATATTTAACTTTTATCTAAAAAATGATTTACTATTTTTGTTGTTACATTTTTTTAAAATTTTTTATTAATATATTTAATATTAATGATTCCATTTGTTACGAAGAAATCTTAAATCTTTTTTTTTAAAAAAAAAAATGAAATAAAGTTTTAAAAGCCTGATTCCATTTATATATATTTATCATTAAGTGTGGTGTGTCAAGTCTTCTACCAAACAAAAGTGCGGTGTGTCTCTTAATTATACTCTATGAAATACTTATTTATTTTAATCAAAAAAAAAAAATTTCAAAAATTATATAAAACCGAGAACCAACCTTCCAACCTTGTACTAATGTTTAATTCAATAACAAAAGATGCCAACCTTCCACCGTTGATGAACCACTGCTTATTTTAATAAATAAATAAATAAATATTCCAACATTTTAAAAATGAACGATTAATGAATTAAGATCTAATTAGTAGCTGAATTCCATTTATTTTTTAGTTTTTCAATTTAGGAATTAGCAGTTGGATATAGTTTATAGTTGTTACGTACATTTCATCAACCTTCGGTTTTGTCTCATTTCTATTCCTATGATTGCTATCATTCTACGGATTCCTTTTGAAACCATTCAAATCATTCATAGCAATTATATTAATTATCAAGGCTTCAAACTTAATTAACATTTTAATATTTAAAAATTTATGTAAAATATATTAATTTAGTCATGTAAAATTCATATAAACTTGTGAAGAAACACTTCATACACATGATCTATTTATTCTTTAATTATTGTCAGGTGAAAATTTTATTTTAATCTTTATTATTTTCTTAAATTCTATTTTAGTCTTTCATATATTTTTTTAATTTTGTTTTAATGTTTAATATTTTTCAACAATTTTACTTTACTCGTTAATAAATTTTACGATTAGTTTAAAAAGCCTGTCACCCAAGAGTTACTATGTGAGAATTTGAGAATTTCAGAGTTTAGGGCAAATGCGGGTGAGTTTACCCAATAATGCCTTCTAGATTTTAGAGGTTTTTTTTGTTTATATTAATTATGGTTTTTTCTTATTGACATGGCCACTTAATTAATGACTTAAATAAGCTTTTAACGTGCTATTTAAGAAGTTTAATGATAGGCTACAATAACCAAGGGATTGAGATTATTTTTTTTGGCCTGATAGACAAAGGGATTGAGATTGAGAGTATTGCAACAAGTCATAATATTTCCATGACTAAAATTGTACATAATGATAATTCAGGCCAAACCAACATCGTCTTCATATTTTAAAAATTAAATTATTATTTTAATTTCTAAAATATTAAATGTATAATCTAAGTTTTTAGAAGGGTAAATTACACTTTGGTACCATGTGGTTTGACCTTATTTCACTTTGGTACCTTATGGTTTGAAACCTGACACTTTGGTACCTTGTGGTATTCTCCATTAATACTTTGGTACCCTTTGGAGCTATTTTGTAATTTTAACCATAATAAATTTTGCAAAAATTACATATTGACCCCAAAAATTTTTCAAAAATTACAAATATGTCCCTGAATACATATTATCTAGGGACTAAAATGAAAAATTTTAAAAAATTTTGGGTCAATTTGTAATTTTTGCAAAATTTGTTATGGTTAAAATTACAAAATAACTCCAAAGGGTACCAAAGTATTAGTGGAGAATACCACAGGGTACCAAAGCGTCAGGTTTCAAACAATAGGGTACTAAAGTGAAATAGGGTCAAACCACAGGGTACCAAAGTGTAATTTACCCTTTTTTAAAAGATAAAATCATATTTAACTTCCAAAAAGTATACTTCAATTAATATGGTCTTTCTATTAAAATCTTAACTTAAATTTAACATGAATATAATATTCAAACATTAATTATAATACCAACGAAATTTAAAATTATCGAATGATTGATTATAATAGTATGTATTTCAATCTTTAATATTTTTTTATAAAATGATTATACTAATTTTAATAATATCTTTTAATAACTAACTTTTATGATTAAATTAAAACATGAAAAAAAATTATATAAAATTTCTTATACATTTTGTGATAAAGTTCTTTTTTTTTTTTTGATATGCGAAAGTTTAGGTAAGTTGAGCCCGGGGCTCACCAAGGTCAGGGCAGACCTCAAGGTTTTATGAGTTCTTAGAGAGGTACTCATAGATCGCCTACCAACAAGGCCCTCACATCGACAGCGGGATTCGAACTCACGACCTTGTGGGTTATGAGTTGACTACTTACCAACTGGGCAGCAATTCTTTTAATTACTAGTTTGAATTACATTATCTTTCTTCAAAAATTGATATTACAAAAAATTGTATTGAATATTTTCTCTCTACTATAATTGGTCATGTATAAAATTTTTACCACGTGTCAAATGTTGATTGGAGAACTCTATAAAAATATATAATAAACTTTATCTAAGGTTTGTCCAAAAATACATTCCTAATGTTTTCATATATTAATTATTAATTTAAAAATGTTACAATAATAGTTCATTAAGTAAACTAATAATTTGGTCTTAAAGAGATCTCTGAGCAAATAACCTGGTCCTTGAAAGATTGAAATAAACAATTTAGTCCCTAAAAGATTAAAATGATATACTATTTAGTCTTTTTTAATCTTTCAAGGACTTTAAAATATATTATTTTAATCTTTCAGAGACTAAATCTATATTTTAATCTTTCAAGAACCAAATAATCAACTTGATAATTTTTGAAGGACGAAATTGTTAGTTTATCATATTTCATTGGATGCTAATACTACAATATATGACATGCTGTTCTCTCTCTGGGACCCTACCTTGACTGGCATTTTGGTAATATTCTCGTTTACCAAACCCAGAAAGCAACACCTCAACTGTCTCTGCTTTCTGTTTGCTTTCCATCCGTTGAAACGACGAAATCCCACACACACTCTCTTCATTCATTCTTTCTTTCATACACAAACATACATACATACTCTTCTCTCCGCTTCTTTTTCCATCCATCTTCACTCTCTCACATTTCTCATTTTCTCTCCATCCAAACACTTTTGTCTCTCTCACATTCCCGAGAAAATCCACACTCTCCACCTAATTAACTCGGAATTAAAAGCCATGGCGACGGCGACGACGACGCTGGCCTCCGACGATTCCACCTCCTCCTCCAATAATTTCGCTCTACATGAGCTCACTCTCGCGACTCCTTTCTTCGGATTGAAACTCTACATCGTCGTATGCGTTTTTCTCTTCATCCTCCTCGCTCTATTTCTTCTGATCCTCCTCTGCATTCGCCGGAATCGAACCTCGATTATGATGTTGAGTCCTCATCATCCAGTGCTAGCAGCGAAGCACAGCTCCGGCGGCACAATCCCGTTGGTATCGAAGGAAATCGTCGAGGTTAAATCGCTGGATCTCGATCTTCTTAGAATCGAAGATGAACAGAAGAAGAAGCTGAAGATCGAGGATGAATTCGGAAGAAGAAAGAGCAACGGCCTGAGGGATGACGTGGCGGTGGTTGTTGAGTCTCCGAATATAGGTTGGGGCCGTTGGTATAGCTTGGAGGAGCTTAGGGATGCGACTCGTGACTTCGCCCATGAAAATGTGATCGGAGAAGGAGGCTATGGGATTGTCTACAGAGGAATTCTTCAGGATGGCTCTGTGGTGGCTGTCAAGAATCTTCTCAACAACAAGTATGTTATAGTTTTTTTTATTCATTTTTTTTAATTAACTAACAATTTGGTATGGCAAATAACATCGAAATATATGTATTATTTTATTAGTGATTCTTATAGGCTTAAGAGTTTATAATTTTATCTTTTAGGACCGAAGAGTATACTATTTTAATATTTTAGGAATTAAACTGTATATTACATTATTTTAGAGATCAAATTATTAACTTAATGATGTTTCAAGTACTGAATTTAGTTTACTAGTTTTTTTTTTCCTTGAATGATTAAGCCTATTTAGCCTTTGTTATTATTATCATTATCTAAACATAACAAACTGACAAATTTACTACATATTAGTCATTTTGTCAATGATCCATGAATTTTATGTCAGATGACTAACTTCCATCGAGTTTACTATTGAATTAGATCCAGAAATTTCATAGGAGAATTATAATATAAATAATATTGATACTATTTTTTTTTTCTAAATTTGACATTTTTGTAGTATTGAATTTTTCAATATTACAAGATTTCAGTAAATATTTGTCCAAGTATGACAGCTTTTAGGATTACAGTCATGCCCTATGAGAAAAATTTTTTCATAATCGGCCCTGTTTGTTACATTCAAATTATGAGATGGACTTTTGCTTTAGAAATGAAATGAGAATAATTTAACTCTTACCAAAAGCATATGGAATCGACCAGGGATAGTTGTGAGTTTGTGGCATTTGTTTCGAGGAGTACAAGGAAAAGTAGAATTGGCTACTTTGTTCTTCTTTGTTTTGGCCAGCATATTTTTCCTTTTCTTTTTTACTTTTCCTCTTTTTTTTTTATTCTATAATATTATTCATAATTGCTTTAACTCAACTTTTACTTTATATGAGATATTATTTTGAGATCCAGGAAACTAGCTAGTCTTGAAAAGGAGACAAAAATATAAATTAGAACATTACTTTATCTTCATTTGAGTGAGTGAATGTGAATATGAATATGTGAATGTGAATATGAGATATTATTCTATAATATTATTCATATGTAAAAACCCTAAACTAGCTATTCTATAATATTATTCATAATTGCTTTAACTCAACTTTTACTTTATATGAGATATTATTTTGAGATCCAGGAAACTAGCTAGTCTTGAAAAGGAGACAAAAATACAAATTAGAACATTACTTTATCTTCATTTGAGTGAGTGAATGTGAATATGTGATTGGAACTTGAACTTCGTCAAAATACTTGAATTCTTCATGCATCATTCAATAATAAGCTATGTAAGAACCCCAAACTACAGAAAGAAAATGTGCAAAAGGATTGTTTCACATTTGCTCTGTGCTCAACAAATTACCATTCTACATACTATTCAATATTCATGTAATATAGCTCTATTGTCTTGCAAATAGGGGTCAAGCCGAGAAAGAGTTTGAGGTGGAGGTTGAAGCCATTGGAAAAGCAAAACATAAAAATTTGGTTGGTCTGGTTGGATATTGTGCAGACGGTGCTCAAAGGTATAAATTTGTTTAATTGTTCTTGAGAAATTCTTAAGTAGACCAAACAAATCATTCATGAACACATGAGACCATGAGTATATTTACACTCTTAAGCCAGAGCTTTTCATGTTTGACATGTTTACATTTTCATTTATATATGATGAATTTGCCTTCAGGATGCTCGTCTATGAATATATTGACAATGGAAACTTAGAGCAGTGGTTGCACGGTGAAGTTGGGCCCATCAGCCCCTTGACATGGGATATAAGAATGAGGATCGCCATAGGGACAGCAAAAGGGTGTGTTTTGTTTTTTTTTTTTTTTCCTTTTTTTTTTTTTTTGAGGTTATTGTCTCAGATCATATATATAGATGATAGGCTTCTTCAAAAGATATATTGTTGTGCTGCCTGATTTTTCACTGTTATATATGATTCTGCATTGTGAAACAGGCTAGCCTATCTGCATGAAGGGTTAGAACCCAAAGTTGTTCACCGAGATGTAAAATCTAGTAATATTCTTCTAGACAAAAGATGGAATGCCAAAGTATCAGACTTTGGATTGGCCAAGCTCTTAGGATCTGAGAAGAGCTATGTGTCTACACGAGTCATGGGCACATTTGGGTTAGTTCTTTCTTAATCTTTCATCAAGCCATTTTATAGGGAACATATTTAATTAGGCCATACAAATAATGAAGAGACATATAATTAAGCATAATAGAGTTGCAGAGTCTTGCAGAAAAGTGGGACAGGTATGCTTATTATATGATTTATCATTTTATGTAGATATGTTTCGCCCGAGTATGCAAGCACGGGTATGCTTAACGAAGGTAGTGACGTGTATAGCTTTGGAATTTTACTAATGGAGATAATCACTGGAAGAAGTCCTATTGATTATTCTAGACCGTCAGGAGAGGTGAATCTGGGATTTCTATTGGTTTTCATTTTTCTGATGATTTCTATGAAACACTATGAAATCTTATCTTTTTTCTTTTCCCCTTCATTTTATGTGCTTTCAGATGAACTTGGTTGACTGGTTTAAGGGAATGGTAGCAAGTCGCCGTGGGGATGAGCTAGTAGATCCGTTGATCAAGATTCAACCCAACCCAAGATCTTTGAAGCGAGCTTTGCTGGTTTGTTTGCGCTGCGTAGATATGGATGTCAGTAAGCGACCAAAAATGGGTCAAATTGTTCATATGCTTGAGGCAGATGATTTCCCCTTTCGATCTGTAAGTCCAAATGCTCTAGCCAGTCTCGTTTACTTCAAAACTAAACCAATTATCACATAGCACATTTGTATGATCTAGGAATCATCAAACACATGACATGATATACACATAGGGATTTCACATTGACACCATCTGAATTCTGAAATGCCTACTTGTAGTTTAGATCAAGTGTTGCTTAAGTATTAAGATTTTGCTGATCTTATAGGAACTTCGTGCCACTGGAGAAAAAGATCGTGTTGCTTCTCATGCAGCAGTTTCCAGTAAAATTTCATATCCACCAAAACATGTGGAGTTGGCTGGAAGATGGAGAAGGAAATGATTCAGGAGATCAAGTTATTTTTAACTCTACCACTGTTTTTCAATTCATAATGAAACAGAGTCTCGAGTCATTGTGCATATATATATATATACAGTGAATCTAGCTTTAGGATCTTGAGTTCCATTTGTTGGATTGCATTAGTCTTGTGAAGAGTTATATGTGAGTTTTGTAAATATTACCTCACGATATATGAATTTTATTTGGAATTTATCGTTCTTTCTTTTTTGAGCATTAATTAACTCGATACAGATCCTTTTCTAGGTGCCTTGCGGCTTTAGAAAACAAATAAAAAAAAATATGTCTAGTTAATTAATTAAAGCATATCTCCTCAAAATTAACTTGGACATCAAATTTATCAAAATATTTTTAAATGCACATGTTAATTGTTAACTTTCTATCTTTATACATTATAACCTTTTACTCATTTTCACTCTTCTATATATAACTAGCCTTTCGCGCTTAAGTGTTTTTATAATCTAAAATAATTTTTAGATAGCTTCCATGAGAAATATAGTATGAAATTAAGACAACGTATATAATAAAGAAAATAAAAGTAACATAACCAAAATGATTGAAACATATTACTCATACTTTAACATTTTGAAAAACTTCCCTGTTTTCATTTTTCTTTATTGAACCATCCTTTGACTCATGTTAATATCTTCTTTATACTTGACATTGATCGAACCCTAAAATATAAAAATAAATTGTTTCAAAAATTGCTTGTGTAGGACCATTGTGAATTTGTAATTCAGTTGCAATATATTACATGACATGTCAATTTCAAACTAATCATCTCTAACATTCGTGCCACTTGTACCATTGTTAATACCCAATAAACCATTCAGGCCCAAAGAAAAACCCAATAACCATCGAGAGAATTTCCAACCTTTTTGAAGCTCAGAATCTAGTGCTCTAGTTTGTGAACAAACATTTTAAGTCAAATTGAGTACTTTTGCATAAAAACCACGTATAAGATGAATTAATCCATGACATTATTATATCTTGTCTATTGTCTCGTGGGATTACCGGTAGAATTTGTCTAAAATCTCTACAAAGTATAAAAATTTGAGTAAATTGCAGTTTGGTACCCTGTGGTTAGGGGCGGTCCACTTTGGTACCCTGAAAGAAAATTTTTTGCAGTTTGGTACCCTGTGGTTTGCTCCATTAGCGAATTGGTCCCCTGTGCTTTATTTCCGTTAGGATTTAAAACTCAAGGGGTTTTTGTGCAATTTAGCCTTCTTATTAGAAGTATGGTGCTTCTTGTTTAATCCATGCATGTTACTTAAATTCTGAGTAATTTAAATACCCTAAAAAATTACTTTCCTCCTAAATCTACCTCATCCAAACACACACCTCAAAATTGGCAATCCTTCCATTGATGCAAAATGAGATACCTGAAAATTGCAATAACTAAGTGAAACCGTTTAGTTATTATGTAAAGATAATACTGTGCCATACAAAAAAAAAAAAAGGGTAAATTGCAATTTGGTACCCTGTAGTTAGGGGCGGTTCCACTTTAGTACCCTGAAAGAAAAATTTTTGCATTGTGGTACCCTGTGGTTTGCTCCGTTAGCGATTTGGTCCCCTGAGGTTTTTTTCTGTTAGGATTTAACGGCAAATGTACGTTAAAATGTCAAAAATCTCCCAACAAGTCTTCTCTTATGCGTTTAAGTCCTTTCCCTTTACTAAAAGGGATTAAAACATAAAGAATTAATTATAAAAGGGTCTTTAGAATTCTAATATTATAGAATTTTCTCCTTTTCATAAGATTTCTTTTGAATAGGTCCTGATTTAATTACACTTTAATCCCAAAAGTTTATGATCTTTATCAAAATAGTCCTTAGAACCTCAAAAGACAAATGAGCATCTATGATTTATTAAAAAATCCCTATA
>QANZ01000870.1:0-16436 GCA_003254925.1 Chamaecrista fasciculata | reverse complement strand
CTTTTTTTTTAAGGTTTAGGGTTTGGTGTTTTAAAGTTTAGGATTTAGGGTTTTTAATATTTTTGAGGAAGAAATTGAATTCCTTAGTTTTGAATTTTGATTCCTTAGGGTCTGAAGAAATTGGTTGTTGATGATGTTGATTTTGTTGTTGAAAGGGTTTTTGATTTGTGGGGTTTGATTTTGAAAAAATTTGGGGGTTTTGATTTGTTTGTAGTGTACTTGAATGAAAATTGTAGTTGAATATAGGAATTTTTTGATAAATCATAGATGCTCATTTGTCTTTTGAGGTTCTAAGAACTATTTTGATAAAGATCATAAACTTTTGGGATTAAAATGTAATTAAATCAGGACCTATTCAATAGAAATCTTATGAAAAGGAGAAAAATCTATAATATTAGAATTCTAAAGACCCTTTTATAATTAATTCTTTATGTTTTGATCCCTTTTAGTAAAGAGAAAGGACTTAAATGCATAAGAGAAGACTTTTTGGGAGATTTTTGACATTTTGACGTACATTTGCCGTTAAATCCTAACAGAAAAAAAACCTCAGGGTACCAAATCGCTAACGAAGCAAACCACGGGGTACCACAATGCAAAAATTTTTCTTTCAGGGTACCAAAGGGGAACCGCCCCTAACTACAGGGTACCAAATTGCAATTTACCCAAAAAAAAAAAAGAAAACCAATTGGACTCTTTGATCAAGTTGTGATAAAAAACTTTAGAACTTTCTTTCTGTATTTTAGAACTTAACACTAAGCAATAGAGCTTAAATCAATTAAGCTCTGGCTAAAATGTGATTTAAGGAGGAACAGTTGAAGACTGGAATACATTCTGTGAAGGCAGAACAACTAAAACAAATGTAAGGCTATTTTGCAATAATGTTTACGTGAGGCCTAGCATCAGGGTTTTGAGTGACAAATAAGACCAAAAATTAAAGTCCTCCCAATATCTCTTTCTAAAAAATATCCCTCTTTATATTCTTATTTACAATATTGTCATTTTTTTCTTTTCTCTTTTTTTTTTATCATTGTTATTATTATTCTTATTTTTTCCTTTTTTATTTATTTTTTTCTTAAAAAAATATTTAAAAAAATTACAAAAGGACCCCGGACTAAATGGATTGTTCACACCCATGATTATCTCATAGAACTAAAGTGCTTTTAGCTCGCATAAAAAAAATAACTAACAACTTCTTGATAGCATATGAGTTGTTGCATGCTTTAAAAGGGAAGAGAGGAGGCCAAGGGAAATGGCTAACCATGAAGCTTGATATGAGTAACGTTAATGATATTAGGATTTTGTGAAAGATTGATTGACCTGGTCATGAAGTGTGAAGAAATATCCTGAACTATCTACAATAGTGGGAAGAAGAAGCGAGAATAAATCCTTTAGGATTATGCAACACTTTGAATCACATGTCCTGTTTCTTTGATACGAATCCATGGACTCAGGCCCAAGTGAAGACCATGGCACAGGCCCAATGATAAAAGATGCTAATTGTTTAGGGGTAGGTAAGATGAATTTTGTAAAGACTTTGAGTCTTGGAGTTTTGTCCAACTCGAATGGGGCCTCCTGCTGTACAATTTCCATTCTAGTTCGAAATTGTTTTGCATTCCTCCATTTTAGTCCTTTCTCTGTCTCTCCATTTTGCCTTTCTTCTTCTTGAGTGTATCATTTGGTGCTTTCATTGTTCCATGGCTGGAACCTCCGCGTCTCAGCCGCTTGATTTCCCAAAGTTCGATGGATTGGGTCCTTTTTACTGGCTGTTCAGGGCGGAGCAATTTTTCGCTTATTCCGGGACACCGGAAGCCCAACGTCTTGCTATAGCTGCTGCAAGTATGGAAGGATCGGTCGTATCTTGGTTTCAGATGATGCAAACACAACAAGCGTTCACTTCGTGGTCTGATCTCGCCAAGCTCGTTGAGGATCATTTTGTTTGGTCTCGCTTAGATCGCGTTTTTGGTGCGCCGTCACCGGTTGAAGAGCTCATGGCCGAATGCGACACGGAGAAATTTTATGTTGATGTTGATAATGACGCCGATGAAGTTCAAGAAACGGCAATTGCGGCATCGCACGATTCCGTTTTGGCTGGAGTTGACACAGAGGAATTGGACGATGCTAACGACGACGCGACTGGGAATCTTGAAACGGCGAATACAAGTTCAGCAGATCTCCTCGGCCAAGACGATAGCGTTACTGTATTGCCTCTACATGAGCTTCAGGATGCGACTATCGATAACAACGTTGCGATGTATGTTCATCAATTCCAAACTGAATCGGAGTCTCAAATGCTTCCAACCACAATTATTCATGTACTGGACTATGAGATTCACAGTTGTAAGCGCTCTTTTCCACACCTTGAAATCTATTGCATTGCAGAATTAATTGAGGAAAAAATTCAAGCCAGTAGTTCTAATCTTCTCCAATTGCTAGCTGCTTTAGTTTCACCTCAGTTTGTGCTTGAGAAAAAGGAAATAGGTGGATTGTTTTCTGATTTTGTTTTCGACCCCGATGGCTCAATTTATCGGTTATGTTTGTCTCCCAATTACAAGAATTGTCTTCATAAAATCCTGGAAGATGTTGAGGTGCCCTTTAGATGTTCGATAAAATGCGGATCCTGGTTATTGGCTTTCACAATGGGTGTATTTCACTTACATATTGGTGTTCTGATCTATTCTTTTTACACCTACGGGTTTTTCCATTGGATACTCCATGGGGCCATGTCATTAAACTGCAACAAAGTGTTTGATATTGGTGGGGCTCCACACTCCTTTTGTTATAGGGTACAATTGACGAGAGTTGGAGTTAAGGCTTCAATTAATAATGCCTTTATGAAGTTCTTGAATATGCAGTCATGCAGGGGCAGGTGTCTTGATTTAAACAGATACTTTGTTTTTGGGCAACATGATGTTGTAGTGAGAGATAAGATGGTGAATTGTGCAGATGTTACATTTAATAATTCAAGCCACCAACATGCTCTCTTCCCCACTGACTTTTGTTCTTTCAACACCAAATTACACAAAGATGCTTATACTGTTATGACTTCTCTTTTTGATCCCCATGCACGCAATATGATATATGGGTATTTGTACTATTGTTATGCTTGTTTCATACTTGAAAATTTTTACAAGCTAACCAACTGCAGTTTTGTCAATGGCAAAGGAAAGTGGGATGGTGATAATGATCAATTAAACTCTAACCAATATTTGGAAGCAACTTCAGTGAGCTTTTGGGGTGAAAATGACTATGCATTATCAAGTTTTGAAGTGAGCCACTTGGATGGAATCATATTGCAAATTTTAATTTGCTTTGATGCCATAGAGATTATTTTTGTTAAGAGACATGAGTATGGCAGGAATGTGATTAATCTTGTTAAATTCTTGTGTCATCCTTTTGATTATGGAGAAAGCTCTTGTCATGAGTCTACCACTAATGATTTGCCCAAGGACACCAACTTACTAATGCATGGGTTTTTGTTGAATTTAATGACTTGTTTGAGTTCATGGGCTTTGTTGAGAGTTGGACCTACATAGATTTTTTCCGGACATGAAGAGAAGGTCAATACTCACAAAAACTTTGAGGAATGGGTTAGAGATTTGAACGCCACATTGCACAGCCCACCATGTTCCTATTCCAATGCCACTTTTATTAATTCATTCTCAATCATTCATGCCTTTCCACTTGGTTCCTTGAATTTTGAAAAGGAGGTTGTTCTTGTTTTTGATCCAGGAGGCTCTCATGCTAATTTGATATGTGCTATTACACAATTTTTGATGAATATGCTAAAGGCATTTGGGAGTCTTGGAATCTTTCAAGCCAATGGGAGCAGCTCAAGCTTTCCTTTTGATCCTGGAGGCTATATACTTCATGATCAAATCAACAATAGAATAAAGCTTCTTGAATGCTGCGCTTTTGTCTATATTCCTGCTGCTAATTTGTTTGGGGCTGACCTTTATTTCAAGTTAGTTGACATGATACAGTTTTTCTCGTCGTTGATTCTCAACCTTGAGGACAAGGTTTATTTTGAGGGGAAGGTAATTGATACAAATCCATGGACTCAGGCCCAAGTGAAGACCCATGGCACAGGCCCAATGATGCAGAAAGCTTGGATGGTTGGAAGATTGTTAGTGAGTCTGTTTGAGATAGTATAAAAGATGCTAATTGTTTAGGGGTAGGTAAGATGAATTTTGTAAAGACTTTGAGTCTTAGAGTTTTGCCCAACTCGAATGGGGCCTCCTGCTGTACAATTTCCATTCTAGTTCGAAATTGTTTTGCATTCCTCCATTTTAGTCCTTTCTCTGTCTCTCCATTTTGCCTTTCTTCTTCTTGAGTGTATCATTCTTGCTACCTTTAGGATTATGCAACACTTTGAATCAACTTATGGCCAAGTTTTGGTGGTGTTTTAAAGCTCAAAATTGCATCGGATTAGCTGGCTAAGCTCGCAAGACCAAAAAGAGGGGAGAACAGGATTCAGGGACTTGAGATTTCAATGTACTTATGCTTGAAAAGTAATGTTGGAGGCTTCTCACTAACCCTTCTACCTTGTTGGCTTCCATTCTCAAAGCTAAATACTATCCCAATGGAAACATTCTAAGTGCTACCCCTCCTAGTGCCATGTACTTTGTTGGAAAGCCTAAAGTTGCTCTCAAAAGAGTGGTGATGAAATCTGAAAGTGAATCCTCTGTATTTCTTTTTTGTACATTTTATAAGAGATAAAGGAAATAGAGAAAATGAGTCTCACATTAATTATTTTGTAGGAGTCATATTTTCTCTCTATTTCCTTCGTCTCTCTAAAAGATCCGAATCCAATCTAGGAGAACCCATGGCATCCTAGGGAAGGTAATTACTATATATTGGGTGGTAAGCATTAAGTTTCCTTCTCCCAAGGGTCTGTGATTTAATAAATAATGATGATAGAACTTGGAATAGTGACCTCATTGAGGAATTTTTCTCTGAGGAGGAGGCCATGCTTATCAAGACTCGAGCATTACCCTAGGCCTGAGTCAAATTGATGATAAATGGATACGACTCTATAATAGCAATGGGTTGTATTCGGTGAAATCGGACTATCTAGTTGGGATCAAAGAGGAATGGCAAAGATTGGATACTAATCTTCAGGATGGGAAAGTGGGATGGGAAAGTGAGATGGGCAGAGACTACAAGGCAGTTTAGAAAACTATATAGAGTTATGATGTACCTAATAAGATCAGACATTCTGGAAAGCTTGCAGGAAGCATGTGTTGATGCTCTGGTTAAGAGAGGATTGCATGTGTTGGTTAATTGCCCCAACCTAGCCACTGTATGGAATGAGGCCGGATTACCCCAATCTTGATTAAATTCCAATTTCAACTCTTTTCATTGAGTGCCTCGATGTGCAGTGGAAATGTTTAATGTATAATGTTGTTGCAGGAACGAAATGACTCTAGTTGATGCATATGCTGAATTTATTAATGCAGATAAAGCACTCTGGAAGGATCAGCCAAAAATATAAGGTGTGTGGTGAAAATCCTTGCATCCTTCCACAAAGGGAATACACATAATCATCGCCAAAAATTATTCTTCAATTTATCTTACAACAATTATAATTCTAAAAATTATATAATCTATTTATTTACAAATGTCTGTTAATATAATTTATAGGGGTTACTTAACGACAAAGAATCGCCCATTACAATTTCTTAACTCTGACTGACTTGCATATTTAACGTCATTTATTTGGCTACTCTTAGTCCAAAGATGAGATTTAATTAAAAAAAGAATTACAAACACTTGATCCTTACAAGTTACAAATAAATTGTTGTTTGTTTATGTTTTAGTTATTTTGTTATTACCGACAAGGAAAATTCTACTGTGTTTATGACATCATTCGAGTCGACTGTTAAACTTCACAATATAGAACGAAAGATAACATTGAGACGAGTTGGATAGATAATCGACTTCAATTACTGACTAAATCGATTGTTACAAACGAAGAGTGCATCAATATTACTAAACGACACCAGATCTACGATACCAAGCAACAGAAATCACAGCTATTAAGTCTCATAATCCAAATTCAAACTAAACATTGCTACTAGATTTATTCTCTCCAATTTCCATCGGAACCACCCCTAGAATAACGAGGTCCACTGTCTCCATAGCCTCCATCTCGGCTACCACCATATCCGCGGCTGCCACCGTATCCACCTCCACTGCGGCTGCCACCATATCCACCTCCACCGCCGTATCCACCCTCACGGCGTCCGCCACCACCACCATATCCACCTCCACCGCGGCTGTATCCACCGCCACCGCCTCCACCTCCACCTCCACCACGAGATTGAGCCTCGTTCACTGTGATGTTGCGACCGTCTAGATCCTGACCGTTCATGCCTTCGATCGCTTCTCTCATAGACTGCTCAGAAGAGAAAGTGACGAATCCGAACCCTCTAGATCTGCCAGTCTCACGATCATTGATCACCTGCACCACAAAATGATAAAACGCATCAGATCCGCGTGAACAACAACTCAATAAACAAAGATCAAAGCACCAAATCAACAAAACCGATCGATCTTCGCCTTCGAGAAAAGGAAGAAGATGAACGTACCGATTGGCGTGAGTAAAAAAAGAACCAGATATAGTAACAAGTATCATAGATCAAGTAACACAAACAGGTCAGAGAGCACGGATCAGAATGGAATGAGGAATATCCAAATCCGAAATCGTGTCAGATCCGATCCCGGCTTTGTACCAAACGGACCTTCGATTCGATGACGTTGCCGAAAGGCTCAAAGGCCCTGCTAAGGGCTTCGTTGTCTGTGGCCCAGGCGAGCCCACCGACGAAGCAACGGTACTCAACATCTGCAGAAGCCATTGAAGTGACAGAGAAAGCTAAAAACCCTAGAACAAGAAGGGAATTAGGGTTAAAGAAGAGTGTTATAAGGAGAAGCTTGAATCTAAGCCGAAACCATAAGGGGGTATTTATAGGATAGGTGATAAGCTAACCATGGTTAACCTCAACTGAGTTGAGAGTTTTACAGGACACGTGTCTCACTAGTTAACCGTTGATACAACTGATACCGTGTTCGGTTAAGATTTCAGCGATCCGTGCCAAAACAAAAATTAGGAAATAAATCGCGAAAATTTATTTTGTTACTTTCTTTTTCTTAAATCTTGAGTAATTCTAGGGAGATCTTTATTAAATTATTAAAATTAAAATTATTAACATATTTTAATACTGAGTATTTATTTATATTTTATAAAATTATTTACAAATCACATTGAACCAATTTTTATTGGAAACTTTTTAAATCAGTAAAGTCTTTATTTTTAATGGTTGGTGGTTGATGGTTGATATTTTATTTTAATGTATTAAAAAAAGAGAGAAATCTAAAATCTAAAATGATAAGAATGAATGCACACGTGTGAATCAATGCATATTTCATTGACAGCACACAGAAGTAGAGCCCGCAGTCACGTGATAAAGCATTAAAGCTGCACTTACTACTGCTGCTTCCATAAAATATCTTCCCTTTGGCACAGAAAATATCTTTTATAGTGAAAGTACGTTTGAGTCCTCATCTTTCTGTAAAATCTCTATTTTTTTATTGCCAAACACTTATAGCTCACTTGCTCATGTAATGAAATTATTTGCTAATTAATAATTAATAATTTTGTTTTAAATTTTAATTGATGAAGAAAATAGTAGTAAATAGTAAATAAATCAAAAATAATTGTTTATCGTTCATAAAAAAATAGCTTTTATTTTTTTTGGTAGGTAAAAAGTTTAGTTGAGTAGTTTTTATTTGACAGAATATAAGCTAGTAAATCATGTTGACTTGTTTATTTATTTGATTAATTTCTACTATTAAATAAATTTAAAGGATTAAAATATTGGTTTGATATATTTTTTAAAAAACTTTATAGTTTATACTGTCACAAATACTGTATCTTAAATCTTTTACAAAAAAAAAATACTGTATCTTAACAATTATTATATTAATATTATTAAGTTAATCCTTCCTATATATTACGTTAATCATTTTTTGTTTTCTAACCCTGTTTTATTGGCGTGATTAGGATTTTTTTTTGCTTGATTTATTGATTAAATTCACCACATTACAATAATGTCACCAAAATAAATCATCAACATCATTTTCTTTTGATGGGAAATCATCAACATCATTAAAGTATATTTTACCATAATTACATGAATATGACTATGTGGTTTAGCATTTGATTCTTTAACTAGGAGGTTTGAAACCTAAAAAGCAATCTCTTGTCAATTATTATTACTTTTTTTTTTGGTAAAGACGGGCCTAAAAGGCCAAGAAAAAAACCCAAACAAAACAAACCCACAAACAACAAAACAAAGCAAAAACGACGGAGAGACACAATCAGAAAACAAAAGCCATCATCTCTCTCCCCTAACAAAACCTAACCCTAACATATCTCTCATCAAGCGGAAGTTCAAATCCGGCGGTGGCGCGTCAGTCCAAACCTCCAGCACGAGGTCACGTCGTTGAGCACCTAAGTTTGCCATGAAATCAGCACAGTAGTTAGCTTCACGCCAAATGTGACGGATTTTATAATCTTCGAAGTTGACAAGGTGATGAACAGTTTCCCTCACAATCCCATGAATCTCAACAGGGCAATTTGAGGGCTCCTTAATAGCATCAACAACAATGCAGGATTCACTTTCCAGACAAAGTTTTTTGATTCCCTTAGTTGTAGCCATCCGAACCAGCTCCAAAATCGCCCACGCTTCATCCCTCAGCAATCTGCAGAAGCCTTGAATCCATCTCCCGTGTTCGTCCCTCAGCAAGCCGCCACAACCTGCACGTTGAGAAACAGCTTTTAGAGAACCATCACCATTGCCTTTAACCCACCCTTCATCAGGTGGTTCCTAGGTAATTGTTCGAATCTCCTGATCATGATTATTAGACTGAGCTGCCAGGTTATCTTTTCCCTGATCAAAGTCCAATAATAGATGTTTGATGATTTCAGCAGGTCTATGAGGACGTCTGAAACTCGTATTATGCACAATTGCATTTCTCCAAAACCAGAGCTGCCAAATTGCCACAACCCATATCCTGTTCCAGGTAAAGTTATATTTAGAATGAAACATATTATTTAGGTTAGAATAAATCCAGTTATTAATGTCCAGGTTGTTAAAATTTTGTAGGTCCTGATGATCCAAAAAGAGATTCCAGACTTCAGAAGCAAGCTTGCAATCTCTAAAGATGTGAATGGCAGATTCAACCAGATGAGGACATTGCTCAATCCAAGCATAACCTTCAAACCATGTATTACACAATTCTCTTGTGGGAACCCTGTTATGAGCAAGCAACCAGATTAGAACTTTGACTCTTTCAGGAACCTGTAACTTCCAAATAATATTAAAAATAGGAAATTTTGGCATGTTTCTTATTTTAGATAAATAGGCACTTTTCACAATAAAAAAAATCATTACTCTAAAGCCCCCAAACAAGCTTGTCATGAGAATAGCTATTAGTGGGAGGAACCTCAGAGCAAAGTCTAGTATATAAATCATTAGGGAACAAATTCTTTAAATAGTCAAGCTTCCAAACACCAGTGTCGCTGCTTAAATCACTAACATGATCTCTAATCCTTTCCATAGGCAGAGAAACACTAATGTAATTAATTAGAGGGTGCTCTTGGATCCCCCAATTATCAAGCCAGAAAAATGTGTCTCTCCCATCTCCCACACACCACTTAGCATAGTTCCCCAAATCCTTCCATAATTTAGCAAGTTCTTTCCATAGTATAGAATCATTGTCTTTAACACTAATATCTCTCATAAGGTCTTTCCCTCTCCCATACTTCCCAATTAGGACCTGGCTACAAAGATTGTTTGGATTAATAATGGTTTGCCACCCAACTTTCATAAGCAAAGCCTCATTCATATCTTTCAACCTTTTGATACCCAGCCCCCCACTCACTTTCTCTCTACATAGAACATCCCAACTCAAGGTGTGCATGCGCCTTCCTCCCTCGGGATGTCCCTAAATGAAATTCCTTTGTAACTTCTCAATCTCATCACATATACCTTTAGGTAACCGTGTAGATTGCTTAGAATAATAGGGTATGGACGAAATCACAGACTTGGCAAGAGTGATTCTACCCGCCATAGATAAGCAATTCGCCTTCCAACCCGAAAGTCTAGACTTGACTCTATCTAAGACTTTAGGAAAATCCCTCTTAACCTGTCTACCATGAATCAAAGGCATACCTAAATAATTCCCAAGATTACCGGTCTCAGAAAAACCACAAATGTTAATGATATCTTCTCTAATGTGAGTAGGCGTTTTATTAGAAAAGAAGATTTTAGTTTTTTCAATATTAACTTTTTGGCCCGAAGCCTCACAAAAAGTGTTCAAGCAGTCCATGACACAGTGAATTTGATCAGAAGAGGCCTCACCAAACAATAAAATATCATCAGCAAATAAAAGGTGAGAAACGAGAGGCCCATTACGGCCAGCTCTAAGTGTATTCCATTCCCCACTTTCCATTCTATCATTTATAAGTTGTGTTAATTTTTCAAGACATAAGACAAATATGTAGGGAGATAGAGGGTCCCCTTGCCTAATTCCTCTAGACGGTTTAAAGGAACTAGTTTTAGCCCCATTAAATACAATATTAAAGGAAGTAGAAGAAATACAATTCATAATAAGAGCTTTCAATTTATTAGGGATATGTAATTCAATCAATACATTGTTAATTGTGTCCCAACTAAGCCTATCATAGGCCTTTTCAAGATCAATTTTTATAGCCATGTAGTTCTTTTTTCCATTTAATCTCCTCATGCTATGAAGCATCTCTTGAGCTATAATAATATTGTCTTGTATATTGCGCCCCAGAACAAAGCTAGCTTGTAACGGGGACACCCAATTCGGTAAAAAACTTTTGAGTATATTTACGATGATTTTTGAAATACATTTATAAATGACATTACAAAGAGCAATGGGTCGGAATTGGGTTATATACTCAGGTTTATCATTTTTAGGAATAAGCACCAACAGTGTTCTGTTAATGTCATCCAAATTGACCTTACCATCAAAAGCTTTACAAACTAAATCATACATACTATGGCAAACCTGATTCCAGCTTTTTTGAAAGAAAATTGCAGGGAAACCATCATCTGCGGGGGCTTTTGTACCTCCCATAGAGAACAAAGCTTTCTTGAGCTCATGAAGAGAAGGTATGGCCTCCATCTGAATTAAATTCTCCTCAGGTATATGTTCAAAGCCCACTGTAGTAGGAACAACTGGTCTGATAGGCACTTCTTCATGGAAAAGATTAGTGAAATAATCAACAGCAATATTCTTAATGCATTCGACATCATCAATCCATTCATTGTTATTGTCCTTAAGCATATTTATTCTATTCCTTCTTCTTCTAATGATAGTTTTAGTGTGAAAATATCTAGTGTTCTTATCACCATGTGTCAACCATTGACATCTAGATTTTTGTTGCCATAAGATCTCCTCTTGAGTAAGAATCACATTTAATTCCTTTTGCAAGGTACTCTCTAAGTTATGTAAGAAGATGTTTTTTGGATAGCTAGAGGCTCTTTCAATGCCTCTAAGTCTATTAAGTATATTCCTCTTTCTTTTACCAATATGGCCTAAAATCTCAATATTCCATTTCTTTATTTTATGGGTAAATTCTAACATATTAACATTCCAATCCTCATGATTATTCCAATTATTTTGCACAAAATTCTCAAACAATTCATGGGTGAACCAAGCGGCCTCAAACCTAAAAGGCCTATTTCTAACATCATTATTTTCTTTTTGAAGGTACAATAGAAGAGGATGATGGTCAGAATATATCCTAGATAAAACACTAACCGTGGCTTCATGAAAGGTAGTTCTCCAATTCTCATTGCACATTACTCTTTCAAGACGTTCCATAACCCTATCATATTGATTTAACTTTGGTCCATACCATGTGAATTCAGGTCCATCCGCATGGATATCCATCAAACTGTTATTGAAGATCCATTCCTTGAAGACTCGACCCCTATTTGGGTCATAAGGTGCCCTTCCAATTTTTTCAGAAGAATCAATAATTTCGTTGAAGTCTCCAGCAATAGCCCAAGGCATCTCCGGAGGAGGGGCAGCTAGGGCCAATTCACTCCAAAGGCCATCTCTAGCTTCCTGGTGGAGACTCGCATACACAATAGTAAGACACCAAGTGGTAGAATTAGTCAAGTTAGAGTCAATATACGAATTTATAAAATGAGGATGAGTGTTTGTATTTATAACATTAATAAGGTTAGGTTTCCAAGCAAACCAGATACCTCCTCCCCTACCAATGCCCAATGCCCTCTTGACAAATATATTTATCCATACCCAATTTTTTAAAAACATGATCAGCTTTGTTACTTGTACATTTGGTTTCAAGTAGAGCAATGCAGGAAGGCTTATATATACTATTATAATTCATCATATGTCTAAGAAAGGTAGGGTTACCGGCCCCCCGACAGTTCCAAATGAAGCACTTCATAATCAAACAAAATAATAAACATGAGACAAAAACAAGAATTAAACATTTTGAGGGTGCACATGTGCATCCCCCATTACCACATCTTCATTAGCATAAACTTCCACATTTTGGTCGTTGTCCTCTTCATCCTCATGCATATTATGCGATTCTCTGTGGTTACCACCAGTTGTGATATCTGGTGGCTTTGGGGGGGGGGGGGCATCTTTAACAATTGGGCTCCTGATTGTGGCGCCTAAATTTGAAGATTCTGGGTCCAAAGCAACTGCTCCATTGTGTCTAATCCAATGACTCAATTCAGCAACCACTTTATTCTTCCCACTAGAACTCTTCAAGTCTCTCCTATTGGGCTTAATTGGCCCATCATCACACCTCCCTTCATTTTTTGGGCTTAACGGTCCTTTGTTCTTGAGTTGAGAATGGAAGTGTTTCTTTGCACTTGGACTTCCTTCCTTATGTTGCATTCCTTCTTCACTTTCTGAGTCTCCCATGTCCTCATCAGATCTACTTCCATTTGTTAAACCCTCATCTTCATTAGTGGTAGATTCCAGGATTCTAAATCTAGAGGATTCACCCATTTCTTTATGGGTTTTAATTTCTTGTCGCTGATTTCCAGTATGTACCTTATCTTGCTTTTCCCCTGTTTCGTTGCCTTGGGGCTTAGCTTTCCTAATTCTTCTTGTTTTTTTGACTACCATCCATGGCCCAAATTTAGCATCATCTTTTGATTCCATTTCCTGCACATGATTCTCAGTAGCACTTTCAACAATAACAGGGTTAGAGGGACATTTATCAGTCAAATGACCATATTTACCACACTCAAAACAAATCATATGAATACTTTCATATTCTATGTAATACTTTTTTCCATCAAGTTTATATTTGGAGATAAGTGGTTTTGATAAATCGATTTCAACACACATTCTAGCAAATTTGCCCCTAGCTTGTCTAGTTGTGGTGGTATCTATCTTAATGGTTTTTCCTATACTGTTTCCAAAACTAGTTAAAAATTTGAGATCAAAGAGATCAAAAGGAAGCTTAGGAAACCTAATCCAAGCCGAGATAGAATTGATTTTGTCCGTTTCCGGATCAAACTCAGAAAACCATTTTCTAACCGTTAAGTAATGATCAAGGATAATCCAAAGGCCTCCACACAAGGCAAAATCATAATCACCCTCATGAGTAAATTTAACAAAGAAATAGTCACAATTAATTGAAAGAGAGATGCGCTCAAAAAAGTAATCACTGTTATCGAAAATCAATACCATGATTTATATATATTTATTTAATAAATTTCTTAGTAATTTTTTTATATTTTCTTATGAAGTTGTAGTCTTTTAGAACATTTTTTTAATTGAAAAAATACTTCATAAACATAACCAGAAAGCTTTAGAAGGTATACGGGTAAAAATACGAGATACATCTAGGAAGACCATACCTCCACATTAAGCAAACATCCATTGTATTTCCAAATTGTGCTATTAAGTGAGATGCTATATAGGGTAATGCTAACAAATGCATTAATTGTACTCTAAAAATTAAATTTTTATTTTGAAAATGCAAATTTACCTTTGTCCCTTTTACATTGAAATTCTGATAAAAATTTTGAGGTGCATTATTACTTCTTTAAAATTCTGAGGCAAATTTGCATTTTCAAAATATAAATTATATTTTTAGAGTGTAATTAATGCTCCTTAACAAGTGTCCTACGGCCACTTGTTAGCATTACCCTTATTAATAAGATGTGAATCGATGGGATGATATAGGATAGGATGGGTTAATTAGATAGAGTATTTTATTAATTTAAGAGTTTAATTAAAAATAAAACTGATAGTAAACAATTTTTCAATTGTTTGAATATTATGAACTTCTTATTTTCATTGAGAAATTTTTTTTTTCAGAAAGAAGAACTTCATTCATGAAAAAAATGGCACAAGGCCATACAATAGGGAGATCAAGTAAGGCATAGATCTAACAATACAGTACAGCCTCACGCTCCACAGAACGTAATACAACAGTATGTATAGGAGAAGAACAGAAAAATCCTAGGCAACACATCCCATCCGCTCACCATGAAAAAACAGAAATACAAGCTAAGGCCAAGAAGAACAGAGGCCCACAACCCAATTTGGTAGAAAGGCCCAGTTCAGTGATTAATTGGGAAGTTGAAGGTTGTTATGACCAAAAACAAAAGAAGCTGAAGGTTGGGCCTACTAAAAATTTAGCAAAATTGGGTTTCCTGGCTTTTTGTTCCCTCAAGAGAACTTTTCTAAACTTCTAATCCGGATACTGTTGATTTGACAAAGAAAAAGAAAACTCGGGACACTATTTTCTATCTTTCAAGTTTTTTCTTCTTTCTAAAGTTTTTGTAAATTTGAGTTTTAATGTATATTTTTGAAGTGCAGGAGATCTGGATTTATTTTTCTTTTTTAGATGTGTTGCTTAGAATTTTCTTTTCCTTCTCCTATATTGTTAGATCTATATCTTACTTGATTTCTATGTTGTAATTGTCTTGTATCATTTTTATGTTATATGTGGAATGCTCCTTTTTGACCAAAAAAAAAATCTAGACACTATTGACCAAAATAAACTGTAGAAAAAAAAAGTAGTATTGTGGCGATTTTCCAAAAAAAGAATCAACTGAAAGAAAATTCTTTTATTAAAAATACATAATAATTGTATGCATTAGATTTTTTGGGGACAGTAAAATATATGATCTATTTATCTGTGCTCGCCAAAGAGAACATAAGGAAAAAAAATTATATAATTTTTTTTGAATTTTTATCATAAGTTTCAATAAGAATTAGATTTTTTTTATTTTGTATTAGTCGTGTAATTTTCTTTTTTTATTTTAATTTATCGAACAAAATACTTTTATTATTTTGATTCAGAAATTTTATAAGAAAAAAAAGGACAAGTTTAGTCTAATGTATAATTCAAGGTCTTTGTTGTCAGGCCAAAAAAAAGCCTTTGTCGATTTTTTTTTTACGGGGACAATTGCTTTCGGAAAGGGAAACACAACATTTTGTAATATAAACTAAATTAAGCAAATATCTTTGTTTATTACCAACGGCTATGTCATATATAGCGGCGGCCATAATAAATTGAGTTGTTCAAAATGTCTAAAACCCTTTCATGAAAGTTTGAATTAAACCCTAATTTCAAAAGAGAACTAACAGATATCAAGTTCCGTCGAATGTCTAGAACATAAAGAACATCTTGAAGAGTCAAAGTCTTTCCACCACGCAAAGTGAATTGACAGGTGCCAACACCTTTAACTTTGACCCTCGCGTTGTTTCCAACGTAAAGCCACCTGCTTCGTCGAGGCAATCGACGGTACTCGATGAAGGATCCTCGATCCCTCGTTACATGGTCTGTGGAGCCTGAATCAATAATCCAAGAAAAGGAAATAGGTTCTGTTAGAAACACAGTACTAGAAACAAATGCAAGATGTGAGTTCACATAATTCACAATTACCTTTTCGCCCTCGGCCTGTTTAGTACAGTCGCGTGCGAAATGGCCCATCTTTTGGCAAGCGAAGCACTTGACTTTCTTCAGGTCCAACTTCTTCTTACCTCCTTTGTTCCCTTTCTTCTTGAATTGTTATTTTCCTTTCTTTGGCTAGAAGCCGCCCTTCTTCCCTTTCTTTTGATTCCCTTTGCCCTTCTTGAAATCGGGCTTTTTCTGGGAGGAGCTAGCGGCTTCAGTATAGCAAGCTTGTCCAGAGGATTTATAAGCCTCCAAGCGTTCATCTTCAAGCTCCAAGTGCTTAGCTACATCACTGAAAGTGATTATGTTCTCATTATGGGTTAAGCTGACTTTCATGTGCTCCCAATTGCTTGGGAGCAATTTGATTATTGCCTGAACTTGTTGTTCATCAGAAAGTACTGTTGGAGATTGTGCCCTAGGGCCAATCATTTTATAAATA
>QANZ01000853.1:0-10004 GCA_003254925.1 Chamaecrista fasciculata | reverse complement strand
TGATATTATTGTAATATCATGATTTTATAATTATAAAATTACCATAATTTTGGTAATTATATAGGCTAAGTCGCCTAGCCCATATGAGACACACTGGAAACCCTAATTCATTGAGCATTCATCTTCCTCCTTGTAGAGAGAGAGAGAAACTCGCCTTCCTCCTTGTAGAGAGAGAAGATTCGACTTTTCTCCTAAGAGTTAGAGAGAGAAAGTCGATTTAGGGTTTGGGAGAAGAAGAACAAAAGGAGTTTTGTTGCTATCTCCTCCATTGTTGCGCCACCTTGCCTGGAATTCAGAGAAGGAGTTCTCGAGTTCAAAAGCTGTAGATTCAATCCCGAGTCTCTTTGGAGAAAGAGGCGTGGAGGCTAGCACCTCGTGTTCAGGAAACTGTTCGTCTGGATCACCGGTAGAGGAAGGACGTGCAAACGGACTTCTAGACTCGCCAAGTATCACCAATCGATTGAAAGCTTGAGGTATAACACTTTTCATATCTGGTTTTAAATTCAGCTAGCGGATCTCAGGGTTGGATTTTCCTGGGGAGCGCAAGTTTTTTTTTATTTACTATTTGCTTCCGCTGCGTGTTTTCCCCGGGGATTTCCCAACACCTGGAACCACCTTGTTTCCAGCAGCTGTGGAAACAGGACCAGTTCAATACATTTCTCAGAGATTGTACCTCCATCCACCAGCAAAAAAGGGGGGGAACGCCCTTGGCAGGTTGTGATTAATCACCAGAACCAAACCAAAATGCAAGGAAAATTGGAACGAGAAGAAACTAGAAAGTTCGAGAGTAGAAAACTTACATGAATCGAAATCCATTGATGTTGGAGGATTGAAAGGTATTCCCAGAGAAAAGTTGAAAAGTCTTGAAGAACACTGCGAAGAACACGAAGAGCAACATGGGTAATACTCAACTAAAAACCCAAGAATCCAGCAGAGAATGGTGAAAGGTAATGCCAAATCACTTACCAGACAACGATGAACACGGTTGCCGGAGTAAACAAACAGCAGCAATGCGGCGGAGCAGTGGGAGGAAGAAGGAAGCATACCAACTTGGAGGACTGGAAAGTACAGAGAAAATGCGGAGGAGATGAGAGTTTCGAAGAAGGAAATGTCGAAGTGAGGGGGAGAAAGAGGAGAAATGGCGGTTTTTGAAGGATAGGACAATCGCATAGCGACACGTGGCCACAATGAACCTGACACACAGACTTGAAGCGACAGCGAAACGTCAGCAGGGAATGTGAAAAGACAAGATTATGCGGCGTTGATATCGTCAACGCCCCCTGGATGGCGCTGACACAAGTTAAGCCCCATCAACCGAAGCATAGTGTATTGCGCCGATACCCGGAACGTCCCGTTAACCAGAGCATGAGAAGTACTCATGGTTTCTAAAATGGCGTCCAGGGCGTCAGCGCCAACAACGATGAGAAGTCGACAACGCGCTGGGTGGGGACTCCACTGATGNATATTCAACTTATATAAAGTTTGTACATAAAAATTAGGTCAAAATCTCATTTTTTTTTTTTGCCAAAATCAAAATCTCATTTTGATCTTCAAACTAAAAGATAATTAAGTTTCATTTTGGTTTTAATACTATTTTTTATTCAGTTTTGATTCTAAACTTTCACATTTGTTTCGTTTTATTGGTTCCTAAAATTTGATTCCGTCCGATTCCTACTGATAATAGGCCCAAAAGACACGAACCATTGGCGAACAAAGCCCAACAAAGGGATCACCAAGGCGTGAACGCCAAATGGTCCTACGTTAGACGAGAACGCCAACGATAGGGCGTCTACATAAGGAAACGTCACCAGATCAATCAGTTATCAATTAGAGGTCAATCAGGATTCCCCTGATTGATTCTCTCATTAATAATGTCTTGCCCACCAAGGCATTCTCACCAAAAAGGAAAGTACGTGGGAGCCGATGATCACAATTAGATCAGCTGAAGATCACAATCAGATCAGCCAAATCGGTTAAGATTACAATCAGTCATTCAACCAAATATGGAAAGATCTCATCAGATCATCCTCCACCAGTATAAAAGGCAAGCCCTTCACACTGGACAAAGGTACGCACTCTATCTATTCTACAGAGATTATTGTGCTCAAACTCTTACTAACTTAAGCATCGGAGGTGAATCGCAGGGCCACCCCTGTGCGTTCATTAACTTGCAGGCGACTTCCGACCCAGAGTTGCTTCCCCGAACCAGGTAAAGCCCTCCGCCCAAAACCAGGTTCATCACCTACCATTATTTGTAACCTAGATAATTGAGAGTGTGATAGACCATTTACCTTTTATATGAATCATATTAAGTGAGTTAACAAAGAAAAAAAATAATTTTTATTCTTAGTAAAAAATTGGGAGGTAAAATTGTTGTTAATTTTTCTTTCAAGAGAGTGAAGATTCTTCTTTTAAAGAGTGGGAAATTTTCTTTATCTCTTTTTCAACTCACTTATTATGATATATATATATATAAAAGAGAAAAAAAATACATTTAAGCTGTCCAAATTAGAAATAGCAATAGAAATTAGACTAAATGATTACTGAGAAAGCTCTGTGTCTTCGATTTTCCTTGTGTTTATTGTTAATCGCTCTTGTAAGATATGCCAAGAACATGTACTAGACAATTTAATTTGGTGGCATTAATATAGTAATTGCAATTGATTGATGTGAATTCGTATGGGACATATTCATGTCCTAAGACTTTCAACTCTGTCTTAAATTGTGTCACTAAAGTGACTCACGAATTAACCCTAATTCGTGTCCCATTGCGGTGTCTTGATCCTGCTCGTGTGTGACCCAGCAGGCCTCACGTGAAGTTGGCAGCAAGCCATCTCTATGACTCACAAGTCGAGAGCGGACTCTAGCAAGCCATCGCGACTACCCAAAACAAGTGAGTTATCGTTTTAACAAAACCGATTTAACCTTAGTACCACCTTGTCATAATCTCTATTGTCACACGATATTTTGGTCATGGATAAGGCATGGGAAAATCATCCTTATTCCAAACCACAACTTTCTCGATTCCTTGAGTTAGTCCCATTTCCCTGTGTGGCCACACATTCCTTGGACAGACTCATCGAGTGGCCCAGTTAAATATCTCTCATCTCAATGAGGGACAAAATGTTGGAGATTGTGCCCTAGGGCCAATCATTTTATGTATATGTTTTGAACATATGTTTGATTAATTTATAGTTGATAAATTATGTTGTTATCATATTATTAGCATGTTTACTATGATAACGTCCTTGATTAATTATAAGATAATTAATCTAAATCTGTCCCTGATCGATTGTTCTCGTGGGAGTGAGAATGAACCAAGACCAGCATGACCTCAGTGTATGGAGATACATGCACTAGATGCTTTAAGAGAGTCATGGTGCAATGATGTAATGGTTACAAGTTGCTGGACCGACCCTGAGAGTCCTGCATGGGTTTAGTCATTAGCTAGCCTCTCCTGTACACCTGTCACGGTGCCTTAGACCTGAGGTCTTGACTATTCCGGCATTGTAGTTGTTGAACTTTGGCCTAGTCCAACGTTGCCCGTAGCAGGGTAGCCATACAGTCTAGGTACGAGTTTGGTTGATTACAGTGCTGAGGAATGTGGTTGACCAAGATGGGATTTTCTCCCTCATAGAGATGAGAGATATTTAACTGGCGCCCTCGATGAGTCTGTCCAAGGAAAGAGTGGCCACTCAAGACAATGGGACTAACTCAGGAAATCGAGAAAGTTATGGTTTGGATTAAGGATGACTTTCCCATGACTTATGCAAGCTTAAAATATCGTGTGACAATAGGGTCTATGACAAGGTGGTACTAAGGTTAAATCGGTTTTGATAAAATGATAACTCACGTGTTTTGGCTAGTCGCGATGGCTTGCTAGAGTCCGCTCTCAACTTGTGAGTCATAGAGATGGCTTGCTGCCAACTTCACGTGGGGCCTGCTAGGTCACACATGAGCAGGATCTAGACACCGCTTAAGGGACACGAATTAGGGTTAATTCGTGAGTCACTCCAGTGACACGATTTAAGACACAGCTGAATGTCTGGGACATAAAGTCTTGTCTTAAATAAAATCTACGTTTGTGATATTTAAATTTGTGGGACAAGTTTAAATATATTAATTGTTAAATAGTTAATTGGATTAATCTATTTACAATTATAATATTAGGGAATAATAAATTAGATAAGGTTCCTAAAAGTTAGGAGATTATTGATTTATTAAATTCACTAATATTAAGAGAATTAGGGTTGAGGGTGGCGCCTCATATATAGGCATTTTAATTAATGGAAATGTTTTGTTAATTAAAGTCATGAATTTGAATTCAAAATTTGATCTTGATTTCAAGATTCAAAATTTGAATTAAAGATATTAGGGTAATATTTTAATTTAATATTGTTGGAAGATAATAAGTTGGTTATAACTTCCTAAGAGTTAGGAATGTTATTTTGATTTGTTAAATTCCAAGATAAAATGGGGAGGTTGGCGCATTCTTGAGTGGGGACCAAGGAAGATTTGATCTTCCATTTTGATTCTCAATATTGCATTTGAATTCAAATTAAGATATTAAGGTAATATTTTAATTAAGAATTCAAGTCCTAAAATTGTGATATTATTGTAATCTCATAATTTTATAATTTGATAATCCATTGATTTAGGGATTCCCTAATTATAATTATCAAATTTCCTCAAGCTCTATAACTAAGGGAGTAAGTCGACTTACACATAGACTTGACACACAAGTGAGATTTGTGTTTTCCTTTGTGAGACAAGAGGAAAAATTGACTAACCCTAAAATAGAGAGAAAAGTCGAACTTCTCCAAGAGAGAGAGAGAGAGAGAGAGAATTCGACTTGNTTCTCCAAGAGAGAGAGAGAGAATTCGACTTGTCCCAAAAACTAGGGTTTTTGAGAGAGAAAACAAGAGAGGCTCTTGTTTCTTGCGCCACCTAGAGTCTTGGTTCAAGAATTGTTCTTGATCACCAAGAACCGTAGATTGGAGTCCCGAGTTCTTTTGGAGAAAAGAACTGAAGGCTAGCACCTTGGTGTCAGCAAACTGTTCATGTGGATTACCGGCGGAGGAAGGACGCTTGGAGTGGACTTCTCGGAATCGCACCATTCAACCGGACCGATTGAAACACTTGAGGTATACTTCTTCCTTTACCGGTTTAAATTCAACTAGTGGATCCTGTAGGAAATCACAAGCACTGCGCCATTTAAGGTTAATTAATTTTATTTTATTTTTCCTTCGCTTCTGCTGCGCGCTTTGATCTGTGATTTCCCAACAGTGGTATCAAAGCCACGCTGGTTTTGGGTTTAATTCTGGTTTTGGTGATTGTACATGTGACGTATGATGTTTGTTTACCGCTTTCTATCGTATGTTTGAATTTGCGAAAATCCACCGAAAGTTTTCTTTAAAAACTTAATCTACGGAATTGGTGCAAACTTTATGTATATGATGCATAGGATATCAATTGAATTGATTTGAAACTTTTCTTGAAAATTTGAGGCCTTGGTTGAAAATCCCAAATAATTATAATTATAATTGTTTTAATTATAATATTGTGGGGTGGCTAAAAATTTATTAAAATTATGAATTTTTAAATTTTTGGGTCAATAATTTGAATTCTTGAATTCTATAATTATTGATACAAGGCTTAATTTTTCAAGAAAGGCATGTTAAAATTGCACAAACCCTAATTGAACACATTTAAAAAAATTGTTTTTGTATGTGTTGTTGTATTCCGTCTTTGATATATTAATATGTGAATTGTTCATATATGTTTTATATGGTGTTGGATATGGCTCTACGATTTTTGGTAAATACGGCCTGCGTGTCGTCTCCCTATATTCCGATGTAATTTTACATTTTTTTTATACCTCAATGTATTTTAGGATTTTCCCAATGTAATTTTATTTTTCCTTTTAGAAAATTTCTCTCATTGGCTTGAGGGGATTATAGGGTAGATGAGTCATGTCTAAACACGGTGTTTTTATACATTTAGTATTTTGTATGACATGCAATGCGCTAGATGTATGCCTAGGGGTGCGAATTTTAACATGCAATATTTAATTTTACGCTACAACCACGTATACGATACGAGCGTGGGATTTTGTATGAGATACAAAATCCGTGCATGTGTTTATATGTATATGATACATGGGGAAATAAACATTTGGCACACTCGTTTAATTTTAAAATCAGTTTAAAATTGAACTAAAACGAAACTTTAAAAAAATTGAACCCTTTTAAAAATCTTAAGTTTTAATGCCTTCAATAAAACACCCTGTTAAAATCTTGTTCATCGTAGAGCGGTGATCGCCCTCCGCGACACGTATCTACCTTGACCTTGAGGAGACACGGGTGAATGGGAGATTCAACGCAATGCCTCGTTGAAGTCTTGGTTTGCTAGGTGCGGTGATCGCCCTCCGCGACACGTGTTTAGTGGGCCTTGATGATATGGGGTCGGGCTTCGGCCTCGTTGTTTTGAGCCTAGCCATTCACAAGTTTTATTGTGTGACTTAATGGGGTTATCAAATCGAATTTGGACCTCAAGGCATTAGATGGGATAAACATGCCGTAATAAGTATCATATGATGATACAGTCCCATAAAGATCTAAGAGTCACATGAGATGTGATTGGTAAGGAGTTACCTACATAAATAACCAAAGGGTGCATGATCGCCCTCCGCGACGGTAAACTTTGGTGAAATATGGGTCTTAGCCACTAATAATAAATTTTACTGGGTTTTATAAAATGGTGGATGTATTATTTTGCTAATCAACTTTCATATCTTAAATTGTAGAATCATATGGCCACTACTAGTTCAACACTGTCACTGCGATCTATCCTTGAGAATAGTACCGTCAAAACGGGCCAAACCCGCGGGTTGAACCCGATAACCCGCACTTTTTTGGTGGGTTGGGTTGGTACAATACTGACCCGAAAAAAATCGGGTCAGAAAAACCCGTCCCGTGCGGCTCGCGAGCCCGCAGGGGTTTTGTACGGGTAACCCATTTTTTTTTAAAAAAAAATGCTTCATAATATTTAATGCCCACTCCAAGTCTCCAAGCAATTAAGCATGATGAATTGATGATGATCACGATTCACGATTTCACCGTCAGCACACCTCTTCAACTTCAAGTTATTTTAGGTAATTTTTCAAATAGAAATAAATTACAATTAATGACCCAATAAAAATAAATTGAAAGTGTGGCCCACTTCTTATTTTTTAACCTAAAAATTTCAAGAGACTTTTCAATTTTCACTCTCCACACTTTGTCGTCGCTTTCTGCCTTTTCATTTTTCAGTTTCTTCCAACTTCCTCTCAAAATTTCTCACGTCTCTCAGACTCTTAGGCTTCAGAGTTCAGTGATTCAGTCTTCACTCTTCGCCACACCATCAGCCACCGCGACGCCGCCGCACCATCAGCCACCGCGACGCCGCCGCACCATCAGCCACTGTTTAAGGTTTGTCTCCAAAACTCCATATCTTGTTCAAGAATAGCTTAGTAGTTAGCAACGTTAGTACGTTACTCTATTTCGTTTCGGTAGGCATCAGTTGTGTTTCGTGTTAATAAAAGTTTTGTTCAGATCATTCTTTTCATCTTCTATTGGAATTTTGTTCAAAACTTTCTGAACTGAGAACAAAATTATAGGATGAAGGAATAGAAATTTTCGTGTTAATTAAACTTTCTGAAAAAATTTTCGTGTTAATAAAACTTTCTGAACAAAGTTTTGTGTTAATAAAACTTTCTAAACTGAGAGCAAAGTTTCGTCCTTTTCATTCTTTTCATTCAGAAATTTTAGGGACCATTTTGTTGAAGGAACAAAACTTGTTTTTAATTATCTCTTTTTATTATCTATTATCTAAAACAATAAGTTTTATTATCTGCAGCATAGATCCTGAAAATACTGATAAAAATGTTGTTGGAAATTTGGCTGAACCTACTGAGACACAAACTGAGCTTGAGCATGAGCCTGATACTGAGCAGCCTTTGTCTAAAAAGACCAAAACTTGTACGTTGGATGTGTGGAAATCTTTCACTAAAATTGGTATTGTTGATGGCAAAGAGAAGGCAAGATGTAATGGTTGTAATAAAGAATATGTGTGTGGTAGTAAGAATATTGGAACTTCAACACTTTTAAGGCATATTCCTAAATGTGCAGGTCTTTCTAAATTTCATGATATTGGTGTGATGATGTTAGACTAAGCTGGAAGATTGAGGTCTAGAAAACTTGATCATAAACATGTGAGGGATATTATTTCTATGATGATTATTCAACATGACCTTCCATATTCTTTTGTTGAGTATAAATGGGCTAGGGAACTACTCAATTACTTGAATCCTGATATGAAAAATATTAGTAGGAATACTGCAGTGTCTAATGTGTGGAAGTTTTATGTTGATCAAAAGGGGAAGATGAAACAACGTTTGGCCAATAGTATTAGTAGAGTATGTTTAACTTCTGATTGTTGGACTTCTATCAATACTGAGGACTTTATTTGTGTAACTGCTCATTTTGTGGATGAGGATTGGAAATTGAATAATAGGATACTTGCTTTTTGTAAAATGGAGACTCCACACTCTGGGAGAGAGCTAGCTGGAAAAATCTTTAATAGCTTGAAAGAATGGGGGATTGATCGAAAGGTGTTTTCTCTTACTCTAGACAATTCTGCAGCAAATGATAACATGCAAAAGTTTTTGAAAGAGCATTTGTCTTTGCAAAATAGTTTAGTGAGTGGTGGTCAATTTTTTCATGTCAGATGTTGTGCTCACATCTTGAATCTGATTGTGCAAGAAGGGTTGAAAATGGCTAATGGAGCTTTGTTTAAAATAAGGGAGAGTATTAGGTATGTCAAAAGTTCTGAAGCAAGAATGATTAGCTTCAATGAGTGTGTTGCTCAAGTTGGTGGTATTGATACTAGTGTGGGTTTGAAAACTGATGTCTCCACTAGATGGAATTCAACTTATGTCATGCTTGAAAGTGCAATCAAATATCGAAGAGCTTTTGGTAGTTTAGCTTTGTTTGATAAGAATTTCAAGACTTGCCCTTCAAATGATGATTGGGAAAGAGCTGATAAGATGCGAGAATTTTTGCTTCCTTTTTATGTCATCACTAACTTGTTTTCTGGATCATCTTATCCTACTTCCAATATGTATTTTATGCAAATTTGGAAAATTGAATGCTTGTTGATAGACAACATGGGAAGTGATGAGTTAGTAGTTCATGACATGGCAATGAAGATGAAAGAAAAATTTGACAAGTATTAGAGTGAATATAGTGTCATTCTTGCAATTGCATCTATACTTGATCCAAGGATGAAATTCCATATGCTGAAATTTTGCTATTCAAAGCTTGATCCTATCAATTGGGAGCAAAAGTTAGAGAAGATCAAGAGAAAATTATATGAACTTTTTGCTCATTATGAAATAAGAGATGTTGGGACAACTAGTTCAAGTGTACCACCATCACAAGCAACTTCCACACAACATCTTCCTTCTACGATAGGAGAGAAATCAAAGATTACTAGCCAGCTTGCATTTGGGGTATGTTTATTGTTTATCATCACATTTTTATTCTTAAATATATTTTCATATCTAAGTTTCAAATTGTCTTTTTTAATTCATATTTTAATCATAATTGATATTGTGCACTTGTGCAGGATTATATGGATTAGAGTCAAAATGAAGCTCCAATTGGAAAATCTGAATTGGACAAGTATTTGGATGAGCCAAGACTTGAGCCACAATTTTATCAAGACTTGGATGTTTTGCAACATTGGAAGGATCATAAAAGGCGATATCCAAGTCTTTCAAAGATGGCATGTGATGTCTTGAGCATTCCAATTACTACGGTGGCTAGTGAAGCGACTTTTAGTATTGGCTCACGAGTTTTAAATAAGTATAGATCTTCTCTACATGCAGAGAATGTTCAAGCACTTATTTGTACTCGAAAATGGCTAAATGGGTTTGAGATTGAAGGTAATTGAATTATATTTTT
>QANZ01000851.1:66158-83815 GCA_003254925.1 Chamaecrista fasciculata | reverse complement strand
TTTTTTTTTTTTTTTTAAGGTATCTCCAACCAGACAGACGAAAGACTTTTCGGCGGCATCCTTCGGCATTGGTGGCGAGTGGAGTGCCACAATTCTAATCATTTGTGGATCAGTGTTCTATTTAAGGGTTTGTCATTGACCAATTAGTTACTGCATACACAAGACAGAATTCAAACTCCCGACTTTACTTAAGCGACCTAGTAAGCTCGACCACTAGACCAACCAATCTTATTTAGAATATCTTACTTCTTTTGAATCTTAGGGTCCGTTTGGTACCATTTGGGGTAAGTAAAGGAAAGGGTTTTACAAGGAAAAAATTGTGAGGGAAAGGAAAAGTAGTTGAGGGAATGTAAAGTAGGTAAAGATTGAAAGTGTTCAGTATAAAAAGGTATGGGAGGAAAAGTAAAATATATATAAAAAAAAATGACAAAAATGCCCTTCACACAACCACCACAAGACCGCTGCCGTCGCCGCCCACCACCGCCGCCCACGGTGGCCGTCGCCGCCGTCAACCGCCGTCGGCCACCATCAGGGGAAGAAGATGGGATGAGAGTGAGAGGGGCAAATTAGGAATTTTACCATAATTCCCTAAGTAGACTTGGACTACATCAAAAATGTGAAGTAAAGAAAAATGGCCTATGTAATGTAAATGTGTCTACATTGTAATTCACTTTACATAGCTCAAATTGTCATACTAAACACTTGAAAGTATTGGAATCCGTGCCTTTACTTTACATACCTCCCTTTTCCCTCCAACCAAACGGACCCTTAGGTAGTTTCACATTACCCATCGATTAATTTTATTTTCATTTGATGGAAAAATGATTTTCTTAAGCCTCAAATTCCAAACCTAACCAAGAAAAACAGGCCGAAAATTGAAAATGCTGACAGTATGAGTATACATGTATGAATGTATGGACTACGGAATTTTCCATTCGCCGTAGCTTTCTCTCAATTATTTTCATCGTCATTTTTCATTTGTCATTTTTCATCTCGCAACGAAATGAAAAATGAATTTATAGTTGACTAGTAAATAGTTTAATTCACCCTAAATTCAGTAACTAAATAATAAATTTCAAAAACAAATTAAATTAGAGGTCTAATAATGAGTATTAATGATTAGGTTCATGGTTGTCAAACTCAAGTTTTAACTCGTAAACTCGTCGAGTTTACCCCCTAATTTCGAGTAAACTCGTCACAAATTCAAAAATGACCTGAAGTCGGATAAACTCGCAGAAACTCGTAAACTCACGTGAACTCGTGAGTTTACCTTAAACTCGGCGAGTTCACATCAAAGTGTTAATTTTTTTTTGCCAAAATTCAATTTTTTCCCATATCTTTTTGCTCAGTTCTCAATTTGGTCCCAGATCTTTTTTTTTTTTACACTTTTGGTCTCATATCTTTGGGTCAGGTCCCAATTTGGTCTCATATCTTTTTTTGTTCCAAATTTGGTCCCATATCTTTGGGTCAATCACAGAATTAGTCCTATATCTTTGGGTCAGGTGCATAAGTGGTCCTATATCTTTGTAAAAGAATCAACTAACGATATGATTGGTATCCTTTTGCAAATATATGAGACTAATTCTGCAACTTGACCAAAAGATATAGGACCAAATTGAGACCTTTTGTAAAGAGATGAGACTAAAAGTGTAACTAAAAAAGATACAGGACCAAATTGAAAAATGAGCAAAAAAGATGGGACCAAATTTACACTTGGATAAAATAATGAGTTTATCATTATTTAAATTTTGAAGGATAGTGTTATATTATATTATATTTGTATTTACTTTAATTTAATTTTCCACTTAAAGTAAATAATATATAGGTGTAAATTTTATTATACATAGGTAGATTCAACGAGTTTACGATTTAAATTTACCTCTCCCCTCTACGAGTTTAGTTAAACTCTCTAGTACAACTTTAGTTAGGTTTTGTAGATGATGAGATGAGATGAAATTGAGATATAAGAGAAGACAATGCCACGTGTCAATGTGGGCCCATCCTACGGTCTAGAATAGTCAAAAGGAGGCTTCCTTCATTGCAATAATAATCAAAGATGAAACAAAGTAACAAACAATAAAACGCGTGTCTCGTTTTGTACTATACTTGATTACTTTCTCTCTCGCGGCCATTACTGCAACAATTTACATCATCTATCTCCTCTCAGAATTTGACAATTGTTTTCTTTCTTTCTTTCTTTCTTCATTTTTTTTACAGCGAGAGAGAAAGAGAAAGAGAAAGAAGGACTATGTCTATGTGTATGGTTATGGTGGTGGGGTATAGTATAGATTCCTGAGTACACAATGGTGTCACAAGAAATTAAAGAGAGTGTACTGTGTTAGCACAGAAACCGCATTTTTATCTCTTTCTTTTCCTACCCTTTTCCTAATTTTGCTCTGCCTTCTCTCTCTTTCTTTCAGGCCGGCCCTTTCTATATTTTATCTTCGCCATATTTGCTTTTGCTTCTTCCCCTCCTTCATCTCTCTCTCTCTTTCTCTCTCATCTTTTGCCAGCTTTCACTTCCCATGGCGCATGTTGTGAAATCTCCGTAAATCTTTTTAAATCTTCCGTTGGGGTCTATGTGAAAACTTTTTTTTTTTTTTGTACTTGTCCACTTTGAGTTTGTGGCATTGAGCTGGGAATCATGTGAAATTATGATGCAAGTTGGGGCTTTACAATTCTGGGTTGGTTCTCGATGATATCGTGGGAGCCGTTTGGTGGATTTGCCGGTTTTGGGTGAGCAAGCCTTGTTTGGATCTGTGCTCTTGCTTCTCTTCTTGTTTGGGCATATCTGACACCGTGAATTGATGGATGAACTAGCTGGAGCCTCTACGACCTTTAATTTCCCTCTGATGATGTTCTCTTGTTAACTCAAGTCACTATTATTCAACTTCTCGTTGCTTGCTTGCTTCAATTTCCTCCACTGTGTGTTGTATTCTGTGGATTTCGAATCTAGATTGTTATAGTTTCGTGGAATTTTGTCGAGTCTGATTCATGGAGGCTAAATTTCGAGGGAAGAGTCAGTTTGTGTATGGACCTGTGGTACCGGAAATGAAAGCGGTTGGGAAGAAAAGTTTAGAGTGGAATTTGGAAGACTGGAAATGGGATGGAGATCTTTTCACTGCAAGTCCATTGAATTCAGCTCCATCTGATTGTAGGAATAGGCAATCTTTCCCAGTTGATCCTGAAATTTCTGCAAAACCTAATACCTCTAACAGTTCATCTCCTAATTGGGATGATCTCAACCCAGAAAAAGGCAAGAGGGAGTTGGAAAAAAGGAGGAGAGCTTTTATAGCTGAAGAGAATGATCAACTGAATGATGAGGATGCTGGTTGTCTCAATTTAAACCTTGGGGGTCACATATACCCTATCATGGAAGGGGACGAAAAAAGTGGGAAGAAGACGAAGATAGTTGGGAGTGCCACTACTTCAAACCGAGCCGTTTGTCAGGTGGAAGATTGTAGAGCTGATCTTAGTAATGCTAAGGATTACCATCGTCGCCATAAGGTTTGTGACATGCATTCCAAGGCTAGTAAAGCACTTGTAGGAAATGTTATGCAGCGTTTCTGTCAGCAGTGTAGCAGGTTAGTTTCGGTTGCAAAATCATCAGTTCTTTCTTCTTGGAGAATTAATTTGATATTTATGATATTGGGGAGAGATGAAAACTTCACCAAATGTTGTACATGATGTCATATTAGATGCTATCTTTTTTAATTTTATGCCAGGTTTCATGTTCTTCAAGAGTTTGATGAAGGGAAGAGAAGTTGTCGTAGGCGATTGGCTGGCCATAATAGGAGGAGGAGGAAGACACATCCTGATGCTGTTAACGGAGGCTCCCTAAATGATGAGAGGGGTAGTAGCTATCTCTTGATGAGTCTTCTGCGTATACTGTCCAATATGCACTGTGAGTACTTGTGTTATTGGAAGTTTATCTTGGCATCCCTCATAGTTTGTCTAATTGGCTGCACGACGAAGAAAATAGAATAATGTGTGTATTAAACACCAGAAAACTGAACTAGAACACATAATTTTGTGTGGAATTCTCTTGGGTGTTTGATGAACATTTATATTCATTATAGGTAAAGGAGGCCTTCTTTTATGAACAAAATAGGTAAAGTAGGCCTTAATCTTATTATTAATGTAACTTCAACAAGTGTAGGAGTTTATATGCCTTTCACTCCTGATTTGGTGGTCGATGTGAATGTGCTGATGAAAACTAATATAATCCACCATGCCTTTTGTCAAGTCAGCCGTTTGTTCTAAGGCTAAAGTCTTGAAAGGTAGGTATATTCAGATTAAAGACATGATATGAGCATGTGAATATCGGAATTAAGAATGTGGCTAGATTGCATCCTCTTGCTTTGATAGCAGTGTTATTATAGGTTTTTAGGCATTCTAATGTTGCAGATGCGAAAGGTTCAGTTGATGCTATGGAAACTGAGTTTAACTCGGTCCCACAACTGTAGACTGTCCACTGCCAAAATGACTGGAGAAATGTTTTAGAAAGGGAAGTTTATCGCTTGGTTTCCAACGGCTAATGAAAAAACGTATTGCAGTTGATGTGCCAAAATTGTAAATGGAACAATGTATCATAGCGACTCTCATTTTGTGCTTATGCTGAAATGTCTCAGTTGTTAGGACTTTTTTGTCTCTCCACCTGCATTTTGGATTTCATCATTGGCATATTAATTTGACTCCACAGATTATGCCTTCTATAAATTGCAGCCAGTGGCTCAGATGTTACGAAGGATCAAGACATTCTCTCTCATCTGCTGAGGAACCTGGCAAATCTGGCTGGTACAATCAATGGAAGGAACATAGCCTCCTTATTGGAGGGATCCCAAGGTTTGGTGAATGCTGGGACATCTGGGGCTGCGCAGAAGGTGCCTAATATAAATTCAGATGGCCCCGAAACCTTTAGGCCTTCAGGTTCTTCCATCAAGATGGACGCTGGTCTCAGCCCTCCTCAGTCTATTGGACAGTGTCAGACAGTGCCTGCTTATGATATGGCGCAAAAATGTTTACCTTCAGGTGATGGTGGAGTAGGAAGTTTAAAATCTCCTTCAGGACCAGAGCCTTCGAATGGAGTTCTGTTTAAGGATAGCATTCCACCTCAATTAGTTGCAGCAGAGGCTACAGTTGGAAGGAATGGCTTAAATAATATCGACCTGAATAATGCATATGAGGACATACCAGATGATGTTGAGAACCTTAGGAAGTCTCATCCTCCTGTGGCTTCCGGGGTTGGTTCTCTTGAACGTCCTTCGTGGTTGCAGCTTGATTCGCACAAGTCAAGCCCACCACAGACAAGTGGAAACTCGGATTCAACCTCTACCCAGTCACCTTCTAGTTCGAGTGGCGAAGCTCAGGTATATTGTAGTTAATTTCCTTATCATTGAATGGTATTATAACGCTCTTATAAACTTTAGAATTGAAGTTAGGGTTTTGCAATTGATTATTTTGATTCATTGTTTAGATGTCCTATCTTGAAGTTGGGTTCCTATCAATATGTTTATCGTGTGGGTCCTCATTGTGTTCATTGGTGCTGTTAATTTGTATTTATTGAAATGTCATTTGTTTATTGTTTCCAGAGTCGCACAGATCGAATTGTTTTCAAACTTTTTGGGAAAGATCCAAATGATTTTCCCCTTGTTCTACGTTCACAGGTACTTTCTGTGCTATGAAATTGTTTTGAATATTTTTGCTGCATTGTTCTTTGTGCATAGTTTGATTTGTGATTTATTTTGAGCATCAGATTCTCAACTGGTTATCCCACAGTCCCACAGAGATAGAGAGTTATATAAGGCCAGGCTGTATCATACTGACAATATATCTTCGTCTAGAAAAATCTGCATGGGAGGAGGTATAATTTTTATATAATGTCAATTGACTACTTATACTATTGAAGACAACGCAACACTTAAATATTCTCAATGCATTATGGCAATGCAGCTCTGCTGTAATCTAGGACCCAGCTTGAAAAGGCTTCTTGGAGCATCAAATGATTCTTTCTGGAGGACAGGATGGGTATATACAAGGGTGCGGCACTCTGTAGCTTTTCTGTACAATGGTGTGTTCTCTCTCATTGATTTGTGTGTATTTTGTGTATTCATTTTCTTATTTTACTGCAAAATTTTATACAAGTTTAAGCAGAAAGCTCTGCCCTTTCATAACTAGATTTCTTTATCCCCCTTCCCCCCAATATCTTTTCTGCAGGTCAGGTTGTCTTAGATGTTCCCCTGAACCTAAGCAGTCCACAACATTGTCAGATTTCATGTATTAAACCTCTTGCTGTTTCTGCAAATGATAACACACAATTTATTGTGAAAGGTCTTAACCTTTTGGGTTCTAGTGCGAGGTAAATTCCTGTCTCTCCCTCTGCATTATCTGAGGCAGCTCACTTGCTCCTGGGGAAATGATCAGATGGGTGATTGAAAGTAGCAAAGTTCTAGATTTTGTTTCAGGTGTCAAAATAAAAAAATTGGGATTGGTCTCGATGTTAATCCCTTCCTCTTGATTTCAGGTTACTCTGTGCACTTGAAGGGAAGTATCTGGCACAAGACAGTTGTTCTGACTTGATTGATAGTTCCAATGCAGCTATTGATCAAGATGAGCTTCAGTGCCTTAGCTTCTCTTGTCATATACCTAGTATAACTGGGAGGGGATTTATTGAGGTGCCCTCTTGCTCTTTTTTTTTTCCCTCTCTTTCTAAACATGCGCATTCAACCCAAATAGTTTCTATCTATTTTGTAAACTTATGAAGCTATATATTTTCATCTCTGATTTGACTATGTTGGTCTCAGGTGGAAGATCATGGCCTTAGCAGCTGCTCCTTTCCCTTTATAGTTGCAGAGCCAGAAATTTGTTCAGAGATCTGTAACCTGGAGAACGTGATTGAGGCAGCTGAGAATTGTAAAGACATCCAGATAAGAAGCAAACGGATTGAAGAAAAGACTAGAGCCTTGGATTTCATACAAGAAATGGGTTGGCTCCTCCATAGAAGCCGTACTAAAGTTAGGTTGGGTCCCATGGCGCCGATCCAGGATCTCTTCCATTTCAATCGGTTCACATGGCTTATTGACTTTTGCATGGACCATGATTGGTGTGCTGTGATGAAAAAGCTCTTGGACATTATGTTTGAGGGTACTGTTGATGCAGGAGAGCATAGCTCTATTGAGCTTGCCGTGTTGAACTTGGGTCTTTTACACAAAGCTGTGAAGAGAAATTGCAGGCCTATGGTGGAACTACTGTTGAAATTTGTGCCGGTTAAAACTTCTGATGGCGTGGACAGTAAGGAGAAGCAAGTTGACAAACACTACAGATTTTTGTTTAAACCTGATACTGCTGGTCCAGCTGGATTGACTCCCCTTCATGTTGCTGCTAGTATGAATGGCTCTGAGAATGTATTGGACGCATTAACTGATGATCCTGGAATGGTAAGCCCTTTTTCCCCTGTATGCTGTTGACTTTCTTGGTTTTGATTATAGAGAGAATAACAAGGAGGCTACAGTTGAACCTTCGTCAATTTTTTTTTGGAGTCAATTGAGGTTTTGGTTCCTAAAAATGGGCAAGCTTTCTCAATTCAATCCTTGGTTTCCGGACCTCCTAATAGATTATTTTACTATCATTACATTAACTTGAATTACATCTGTTTAGCCAAGTTATTGACATAGATGAGCACATTGTTCACATGTCCATTAATTGACATGTGTGAAAAAGAAACAATGTTAATACCTAACTAAGAAAACATGATTGAATACGCTAGAAACTAAATTGAAAGAGGTTGAATAATTAGGCACCAAATTGAGAAAGTTTGTACATTTCAAGGATCAAAACACTAGTGACTAGACCTTTTTTACCCCTCTCTCCATCTCTTAGTGGATGAGCTCTTACTCCATATGCTTATACGGTATTTAGTTTCTTTCTGAATCTTTAGTTACTTAAATGGTACCAAGACTAGTAAGTAGTAACAAAAGTTTCTTGTTTTGTCTGCAATGTTCAGGTGGGAATTGAGGCATGGAAAAATGCCCGGGACAACATGGGGTTGACACCAAATGACTATGCATCCATGGGGGGCTATCACTCCTACATTCAACTTGTCCAGAGGAAAACGAACAAGAAAAGTGAAACTCATCATCATGTGCTTGATATCCCTGGTACCACCCTTGTAGATAACAATACAAAGAAGAAGCCGTCAGATCGACATAGGTCATCATCAAAAGTTTCAAGCTTGCAGACCGAGAAGATTATAATGGCTGCAGCAATTCCAGAAAGCTGTGAGCTATGCCAGCGCAAGCTGGCTTATAATGGCACAAGATCGGCTCTGGTTTATCGGCCGGCAATGCTCTCGATGGTGGCCATTGCAGCTGTGTGTGTTTGTGTGGCTTTACTCTTCAAAAGCTCTCCCAGAGTCTCCTATGTCTTCCAACCCTTCAATTGGGACTCGTTGGACTATGGCTATATTTAGTTTCTGCTTGTCAGGTGTTATTTTGCAGTAGGCCTGCACTGTCTCTCTTCTCTCTTATCTTCTTCCTTTGTTTATTTTTTCAACTTTTTGAAATGTGGAAGTCATAGTTAATGGTATATATACATCAATGACAGTAGTAGCTGTCATGGAAATATATATAGGGAAGTTTGACTTCATCAGCTTTCTGTTAATAATTGAGTAAATGCTATGATATTATATTAGGACATGTATGTACTGGTAGGACAAAGATTGTAGACATACAGGAGAATGCCTTGTATTAGTCAAATAATATTGAAAGGGGTTAACAATTTAGGCAGTAAATCTTAGTTATTGATAAGTTTTCTATTCCTTATTTTTGAGTGTTGTAGTAAATTTTTTTTACTGATTTGAAAATTGATATTTTATCTTGTCTTTATCAGTTTAAGGTTTGTATCATCATTCAGTGTTGAAAAGTTCATTGAGTTTCTAGAGCTGTGTAATATTGGATGAGCTGAAAAGGTGTTTCACTATCTCTCAAAATACTTATACAAATCCATAATTTATTTTTGAGTGTTGTATTTATCTCAACTAAAAAACACACTAATTATATTTGACATCAAACAACTAAAAGCATGTGTTTTGTTGCTATATATTTAAATACAAATTTCCATTTTCTTGATGTAAACATATCTATAATATTTTCTAGCCTTTTATGAACAGTTAAAGAAATTGACAGATATTCTTGTGAATTTATCTCAACGTGCAAAACCCTAGGCAATTGTTCTGCTATTTGCTAGGTTCGGATAGATATAAAATTTAGGGACAATAAATAATGCAGAAAAGATGCCCCACTATTGCCACTTGATGTTGGTTCTTATTTAATCTCAAAACTTCCAACTTATTCCATTTCAGTACACTTTTAGCATCTCCAAAATGACTTCTGAATTATGAAGCATGAATACATTTTGAGGGAGTAGTACAGTATGTCAACATTCATAAAAAAAACATAATTATGACTAGGGGTGGCAAATGGTTGGGTTGGATTGGTTTTGGGTTGGGTTGTAAATGGTTGGGTTATAAATGGGTCATTGACCCATTTATATTTTCTAAATGGGTCATGGGTAGGTCATGACTCATAAAATTAAGGGTTGACCCAACCCAACCATGAACCCATCTTAAAATATTTATATTATTTAATTTATAAACTAATTAATTAGAATAATTTTTAAATTATTCAAATTTAGGACTAAATAGTATTTTTATTCAGATTTTGGACTGATTTACAATTTCCACCTTTTTTGTATTTTTAAAAATTACATTTTGACCCCAATTTTTTTAAAAAATTTTCATTTTAGTCCTCAAATATCATGATCTAGGGACTTTTTTGTAAATTTTGAAAATATTTAGGGGCATTATGTAATTTTTGCAAAAATTTGCAAAATTCATCTTCCTTCCACTTAACTCACAGTTTGGTGGGACTAAAATGCATTTTTTTTTTCAAATTTAGGACTAATCTGTAATTTTATCCTTTTTCCAATATTTTTCAAAATTACAATTTTGGTCCAAAATTTTTTTTATAATTTTCATTTTAGTCCTCAAATATTATGGTTTAGGGATGTTTTTGTAAATTTTGAAATTTTTTGGGGGCATTTTGTAATTTTTGAAAAAATTTATGAAATTGCATATTTACTCCTTTCATGAAACTACGTAGTTTTGATACAAATTTGGGTTGGGTTGGGTAACCCATGGGTTTTACCCAACCCAACCCAAATTTTAATGGGTCAATTTTCAACCCAACCCATCTTAACCCATTATCTAAATGGGTTGGGTTTGAGTTGGTTAATTTGTTGTTGGGTTGGTTGGGTTAGTGGATAATGGGTTGAGATTGTCACCCCTACTTAGGACCAATATGAGAAATTATGAAAATATATGATTAAATTGAACAAATGAAACATTTAGACTAATTTAAAATCTACCCTGTATATTTGGGACATGACACGTCATATTCTTAAAAGTTGGGGGAATTAGCGACAGGATTATTTATCACAATGTTTTAAACTTTTCAGTAGCATTTTCTTAATTTTGTTTTGGTCTAGTACGTATTGACGAAATTGGAGACAATTTTTTATGTCTATGGCTAATTTGTTACTGAGGCTTGGACTATGTTTCTATCTGAGACAAATTAGAGACAACATCTATTATGTCTCTAATTCTTAAAATTTAAAACACGTCATTTTTTTATCAACAAAATCATTTATCTCTTTTGCAAATTCTTGTTCACTCATTGTTCACACTTATGTCATTTCTGTTTTGTGAAGCCACTATTCTCTNATAACTTAAGTTTTCGAAAAAAAAATTAATTAAATTAACAGCGTTGATATAATCTATAGAATAAAGTGATATTTTAGTTATGAGTAATTTAAACATTTGATCCTTAAAAAATTATAAAGTTAACAACTCAATTTCTAAAAAAATTAAAATATATAGTCTAGTCTATGAGATATTAAAATAGTATACTCTTTAATATTTGAAAAATTAAAACGATATATACTTTAATCTATAAAAAAAAATTGGTAAATATAATATTTTAATTTTGCAGGTGTTTAACGTGTATTTCAATTGTTCATTGATAGCTTAGTAATTTTTGGGAGGCCAAATTGTCAGTTTAATACAAAAGATGTTGTAATTTTGTGAACTTAATATAATTTTGGTCAAAGGGTCATTTTGGTCCTAAATGTATGTCTTAATGTTCATTTTGGTCCATTATGTTTTGAAATGTTCAAATTGATCCTAAATGTTAGAAAAATATTTCATTTTAGTCTTAAATGTTGGCAAAATGTTTCATTTTGGTCCCAAATTATTGAATTTGGTCATATTTATCTCGTTTCTCATTTTAAGTTTAAAGGACATGTTAAGAGGAACTCGTAGCTTTAAATTCATCGCATTCGAATTTGAAAAGAGATATATATGATCAATTTTGTTTGTTTGACTATGAAACGAGTAGTATACTTTTAGAATCGATTTGACCTCGTTTGTTGACGATCCCAACTTGATAGAAAAAGTACTCTTTGAGAATAATACGTAGCTCTAAACTCGTCATGTTTGAACTTGAAACGAGCCATATTCAATAGTTTGGACCAAAATGAAACATTTTTCCAACATTTATGACAAATTTGAACATTTGAAACATAATGGACAAAAATGAACATTAGGGCATATATTGAGGACCAAAATGAAATTTTAACCTATAATCTTTTGAACCCAAATAAACAAAACGATAACGCAGAAGAAGAAAAAGGAGAGAAAGTGAGTGAGTGATTGAATTCATGGTTTAGAGTTTAGAGGTGTGTCTCGCTCTCTCTCTGCTTATGGCTTCGATTTCTATGTCCTTCTCTTCGTCCATCCTTCCCTCTCGAATTCCTCTCGACAAATGCAAGATCCTTCATTCTTCTCCCAATCCCATTATTGTTCGCGTTATCCGGTGTGCAACTGCTGCTCCACCTGCGAAGAAGAAGAGACATTGGAAAGAAGGCGAGTTTCCTGCTATTTCCGAGACATCCTTGCCTCCAACTGGGAAGAAGACTCCCCTCAAGAATGTCAAGAAGAAGCTCGACCGCAAGCTCAAAGCCAAAGCTTGGGTCGACACTGTTACGGAAACCTTATCCGATCGAATTGACAAAAAGCAGTGGCTTCAAGCCCTTGAGGTATGTATGTATTTCGCCATTTTCTTACACTAGTTCACCCTTGCTCTTTTGATAATTGCTTGCTGCTAAAAAAGGTATGCCCTTTGATGCTGAATACAGGGTAGGTTTTGGTGTTCTAGTGCCAAATCGAGGGTTTTAGATTGTACTTTTAGTTGTGTCAATTTCATGGCTGGTTTCTTTGTGTCACTGTCATGATGTTTTTCTTTGTGGCACCTTGTGCTTTTTCTGAGAAGCAGAGATAGTAACATGGTCTCAACATGATGCTGAGTATTAGGGTAGACTTTGGTATTCTAGTGGCAAATCGAGGGTTTTAGATTGTTCTTTTAGTTGTGTGAATTTCACTGGCACCTTGTGCTTTCCTAACTAGCAGAGATGGTAACATGGACTCTAACATGATGCAAATGCCATGACATAGCAAAATATGTGTTTTTTTAGTATATTTTAAAGTGTGTGTTCATGTTTATGAGTGTCGGACATGTATTATTTATGACATATGGCTTTGTTTTTGAAATATAGGAGCTGTATGAATATTTAGTGTTTACTATTCTAATTGTGCAGGTGTTTGACATACTTAGGGAGCAACCATTTTATCAACCAAAAGAAGGGACTTACATGAAACTTATTGTGTTGCTTGGAAGATGTGGACAACCTCAACGTGCCCATCAGCTTTTTAACACAATGATCGAAGAAGGTATTGAACCTACTTCTGAACTTTACACGGCCTTACTCGCGGCATATTGTCGCAGCAACCTAATTAATGAGGCATTTGGCATTCTTAATGAGATGAAGAACCTCCCCCTTTGCCAACCTGATGTTTTCACTTACAGTACGTTAATCAAAGCTTGTGTTGATGATTTGAAATTTGAGTTGGTTGAGTTGCTCTATGAAGAGATGGCTGAAAGATCTATCACTCCAAACACTGTCACTCAGAACATAGTGTTGAGTGGTTATGGCAAGGCGGGAAAGTTTGATCAGATGGAGAAAGTGTTGTCAAATATGCTGGAGAGTACTGCATGCAAGCCTGATGTGTGGACAATGAACACCATCATCGCTATCTTTGGCAACAAGGGTCAGATTGATATGATGGAGAGATGGTATGAGAAGTTCCGTAATTTCGGAATAGAACCAGAAACACGCACTTTCAATATTTTGATTGGTGCCTATGGAAAGAAAAGAATGTATGATAAAATGTCATCTGTAATGGAGTATATGCGCAAGCTTCAATTTCCTTGGACAACCTCAACCTATAACAATGTGATCGAGGCATTTGCAGCTGCAGGGGATGCTAAACACATGGAATGTACATTTGATCAGATGCGTGCTGAGGGTATGAAAGCTGATAATAAGACTTTCTGCTGCCTTATCAATGGTTATGCCAACGCAGGTCTCTTCCATAAAGTTATTAGCAGTGTAAGGTTGGCTAAGAAGTATGAGATACCTGAGAATATCTCCTTTTATAATGCCATCATCTCAGCATGCGCAAAGGCAGAAGATTTGATCGAAATGGAGAGAGTCTTCAATCGTATGAAGGAAAATCAATGTCAACCAGATGACACAACATACTCTCTCATGTTTGAGGCGTACAGGAAAGAAGGTATGAATGACAAAATTTACTATTTGGAGCAGGAAAAACAGATGCCGATCACCGATGATGAAAAAAGTGAAAAATCAGATGAATGAAATCTTTGGTTGTTTTGCTTTTACATTTAGGGTTCAGAGTGCTAATAGTAATACATACAAATCTGTACATCTCCCCAAATTTTTTGTATTACCAATGGTTTTTCTTTTGACGTGGAAGGAATTATTAATTGGGTAATCAAGCTTCTTTTTTTCTGGATGAACAATTGCATGCCCTGCTTAACATCCACACCTGAATTATTAATTTTTTTTCTGTTGAGTTGAGTTCTTTAAACTTTCCGTTGGTATCATTGTGCTTGTGAGAAAGCACTTTAAGTATTTAAAGTAAGCATGAAATATTTTGTAAACATTGACTTTAATTGTGGACAGGACATTACATTAACTAAAGAAGTAGCTTGTTATGGGAACAAATCAATGTTGAATTTGTTAGACTATGCTTTCAGAAATTAACACAGTAAATATTTTTTATTAAAAAAATGAGAAAAGGAGTCCTGTTCATTCATGTAGTGAATTAGTCATGCTTCTCCTTAACTGCTGAAGTAAACAAACTGTATTTGGGTCTGTCTCCTTTGAGAACAATTTCCCATGCAATATGCAGATATGCTCAAGTAATATGTGAACCACAGCCACTTAATCCATCATGCCTGAACCCATATGATAATAATCTTTCACAAATGGATCGTGTGATTCTATTTTTCCATATACATTGTGGGCAAAGCCAATATATAGAAACAGAAACAGTTACTAGGACAAAACTTAAATACAAGTTCAGATATTTGATTCTGCAGAAATATATTTCTTTCTTTATAGATAATTTTATTCAAAGTACAATCATTCAGTTTATCACTTTGTGAAGATTAATCCATTCCACTAAACCCAAATCCATTATACCCAAGTGGAGACAGGACAGTGACTCAATATCACCAAAAAAAAGATTTCAGGGCCGAAAGCATAATTATAAATAGTTTCTTCATAAGAGCCCTTCTTTTATCTTTCTCCTATAAACAAATTTGATGTTGAAAATGTTGGACCTACTACTTCTACTGGAACCAGCAGCTAGCTCTTTAATTTCTCTCTCAGATCATATGAAGGTGATGGATTCTGCACATGTGTCCGTCCAAGTGGCACAAAACTATGGGAATCAGCAAACTCATTATTGAAAAAAGGCGAAAAAGTGAGAAGATATGAAGAGCATTATTAAGCAAGAAAATCAAATATGAAGTTGAATGATGCATGTAGTTTGTTTTATATAGTGATTGTAAATTCAAACATAAGGTTTCAGTAGCTCCACCTGTTTGGATGCTGGGAAAATCAACTCCTCTCTCACATCACCCTTCAATCCTGCATGACTCATGCATGGGCCGACAAGGCTGAAAGCAAAAGCTACCTGTCGGGCTCGGGCCCACTCTCCAGGCCCATCTAATAGGACAGAGGGTCAGTTTTTTTGTATTTTTCCTTCTAGTTTTTTTGTTATCAAATAATCAAAGAGGACAAGAGATAAGTTTTGTAGGTTGGTAATAGAAATCAAATGAGAAATCAGAGTCACATGAGGAATTGAGAGGATGAGGCTCAGAATCCTAGATTCAGTTTTTTGCCGTTTAAGTGGAAGCATATGTGGGTGATGCCACAACATAATGTGGCATAAACGACAACCCATCTTGCAAATTTACCAAGGTAATATTGCTTAAAACTGGCAGTATTGTCTGGTAAACCTAACCTGTGAGATTGGAATTTTTTTTTTACTTTATATTTTTTTTGTAACCGAAGAGTTTAGGTGGGTTGGGCCTTAGAGCGCTTACGGAGATACTTACATATCGCTTACTAATAAGGTCTTCACATCGACAATGAGAATATATTTTATTGCTTACATGAAAATAATTCACAAGTATAACTAATAACAATAGTAATAGTAAAACTATACTAGTACAATCAGTCAAATTGATGAATTATTGAATTATATATAATAGCTATTTTATTATATAGGAGATATATAATAAACTCAAGTTGATGATTAATATCATTATTTTTCGAAGGATTCAAATTATGCAAGTTTGTCTATTATTTCAAATCCTTGAATAAAAACAATCCCTTTTATTATAGTATTTTTTAAATGAATAATAAAAAATATCAAGAATTGTACATATTTTATAAATGTTCTCAAATCATGGGAAGCCACGTTGTGAATCTTGGAGATTCCTTATACTTTCCTTGCATCAATAACAAACCACCAAAATGTCCCAACTCTTTCACCTACATACTACATGCCTTGGGGCCACCACAACTTTCGAAAGCAAGATTTTATTTGCTTAAATTCTTTCTAAAGTCTCGAAAGGTAAAAGCACTCATCTAAATAAATGCTTCAAATAAATAAAATTGTTTAAGATGCACTTTTTTTTTTTTAAAAAAAAGAAGTTAATCTCATCTATATATTGTATAACAGGCTATATATTAAAATTCCTCTAATAGTTCATATTAAAATTAAGATTTGACTAGGATTTTTAATTTTTTTAATTAGAATCAAACTTGAAACTTCTACACTTACATACTTTTATGAGTAATGATAAATGTGTGAAAAGAATAGTACAATTAGAGATGCAAAAAAAGAATTAGTACAATTAGAGATGCAAAAAAAATAGTACAATTAGAGATGCAAATTTCATAAAATCCTTACATTTTCATAGTACAAATTTTCAGATAAAATAAGCTGAAATTATTGTCCTTTATGTAGACAAAAAGTGAATACGTGAAGAACTCATTCAGGCCAAAAAAAAAAAAGAACTCATTCTGCTTCCCATTACTAAAATTTAATTAAAAAATAATAATATATTTTGGACATAAAAATTACACTATGATAATGTTTTAGATTTTTGAAAATAATATAGGTGAATAGTATTCAATATTTTATTTTATTTTTACTTCTTTTTTCGTAGAAATTTTATTTTTACTTCACTTAAGGTATTCTTGTACTCCTCTTTTAAAATAGACTAAATAATATCCATTGACATTAAAAGTTGGTAACAGAGTATGGGTGTGTCTGGGAATGGGTTATAAACCTAATATAAATTTATTATCTCCATTTTCAATACATAATTTGATCTACAGTGCAACATGGCTATTTGTTTTTCAATTACAAACTCATTACAAAAATATTATTTTATTACAACATCATTTTATTACATTTTTCATACCCAATTATTAACATACCCCTACTCAAATACCTATAATTACCTATACTTTAATACAAATATAAAAAAAGTTATTTGACAAAATGGTAAATTTCAATACCCTCATTTATTAAAGGCTTAAGTACAATTTTGGTCCCCTAACTTTCGCAAAGGTCTCAATTTGGTCCCCTAACTTTTTTTGTTGCAATTTTGGTCCACTAACTTTCGCAAATGTCTCAATTTGGTCCCCTAACATTTTTTGTTACAATTTTGGTCCCCTAACTTTCATAAAGGTCTCAATTTGGTCCCCTAACTTTTTTTGTTGCAATTTTGGTCCCCTAACTTTTGAAAGCGTCTCACTGTTGGTCCCAAGTGCACTTTTTCCATCCATTATCTGCCGTTAGTGCCGATCTAAAGGCTGAGTTGGTTGATGACATGATAAATATGAGTGAAGTGGATTAAAAAAGGATCATTTTGCGGAGACGTTTTCATGACTTGGAAGTGCACTTTGGACTAATAGTGAGACGTTTTCAAGAGTCAGGGGACCAAAATTGTAACAAAAAAAGTTATGGGACCAAATTGAGACCTTTGCGAAAGTTAGGGGACCAAATTGAGACCTTTACGAAAGTTAAGGGACCAAAATTGCAACAAAAAAATTTAGGGGACCAAATTGAGACCTTTGCGAAAGTTAAGGGACCAAAATTG
>QANZ01000851.1:0-66084 GCA_003254925.1 Chamaecrista fasciculata | reverse complement strand
ATATAATAATATATAAATATTTTTTATTTTATAAATATGTTATATTATATATAAATATATTAATTTACATAAAAAAATTATTTTAGTCCTTGGAATTATACCAACTCAACAAATCAATATGTGAGTAATCAAACTATACCGTTTCAAAAACGGTAACAAGAAAAAATATATAATTCAATCCCTAAAAATTTACAATTTGGTATCTCCTCCGGTATATATAAGGATAATATTTTTTGTAGTGTACAATATTCAAAATCAGTAATGAGAAAAAATATATAATTCATACAAAAAAAATACATGTTAATCAAATAATTATCTTATTTTTTAATATACGGTATACTGTTGAGAGTGCATATGTTTGTATCTCCTCCCTCATTACCATTTCATTTCATAACAACCACATCCAAAAAGTCAAAATATCATTTTTTTTATTTCTATCTTATACCATTATCAATTATCAATTCTACCCCTATACAATTTTAAAAAACCCATATAATTATTTCAACCAACCACCATCATTACATATCATTTTTCATAATTTCACATCATATTTTTTTTATCACATCTCATACTAATCTAAACACCATATTTTTTTTATCACATCTCATACTAATCTAAACACCATTTTCATTAGGATGGTTGGTTGACGGAGAAAGATAAATGTTGCTGACGAATTTGGATTTTGTTGGAAGTTTGGTGAAATTTAAACAGAAATAAGAAGAAAAATACAAATTTTTTTTCTCATCTCTCTCGAGATCTCAAATTCAATCCTTGTTGACCAAACACCACACGGAAATGAATGACTCAGAAATGTTGGAGACAGAAGAAAAAAGAAGAATGACAAAGGAAATGTTGAAGACTGAAAAATAATCTCAAACTACGCACAAGATGAAGTATGTTTTTCTTTTCTTTTTCTTTTTTTTTTCTGACAGCTAAAAAGTTACTAAAACCAAGTTCTTGTCCATTATTAACCTCCAAACTTCAAAGCAATGATTCATATCCTAAATCCATTTCTTTATACCTTGTGTTCCATTTAAAAGTGTACCATCCCATTGATGGCACTCACATCAGTGTGTCCTTGATCCAAATCTCAACTTCAACTTAAATAGTATAAAAAGAAAACTTCACTCAGAAATACAGCCTACATAAAAACGTAAACTTCATTGATTTCATATTACACATTCCAGCATTCATACATCCTGAGAGTGCATATGTTTTGATTCATCATGTAAAAAAAAATATTTTCTAAAGGAACACATAAAATAAGAACACAGAGAAAAAGAAAAAGGAGTAAGAACTAAGAAGAAAGGACCAAGGAGTGTGTGAGTGAGTGAGTGAGAGGCGGAAATTTGAAGAACAGATGGAGGAACAGTGGTAATGGATGGCAAAACTTGATCACACACACTTAGGCTGCAGGGACCTTGTCCCACTTGAGTGGCTTCACAACCTCCCATGTGAAGTCAGCATCATCCCTACCAAAATGACCATAAGCAGCAGTCTTCAAGAACCTTCCATTCCCACCCCTCTTGAGGTCAAGATTGATTGAGATCATTCCAGGCCTGAAATCAAAGTTCTCCTTCACAATCTTGAGGATCTCCTTGTCTGGGATCTTTCCAGTACCATAAGTGTCAACAAACACAGACAATGGCTCAGGCACACCAATAGCATAAGACACTTGTACAATGCACCTTCTAGCAAGTCCACTAGCCACAATGCTCTTAGCAGCCTGCCTTACAATGTAAGCCCCACTCCTATCCACCTTGGTTGGGTCCTTTCCAGAAAAGGCACCACCACCATGTGCACCCCATCCTCCATAGGTATCAATAATGATCTTCCTGCCAGTAAGACCAGCATCACCATGAGGACCCCCAATGACGAATCTTCCTGAAGGGTTCAGGTGGAAGATGGTCTTCTCATCAAGGTACTTCTCAGGGATCACTGGCTTGATCACATGCTCTTTGAGATCTGCTGCAATTTCATCATTAGTCACAGTCTCATCATGCTGGGTGGAGATAAGCACAGTGTGCACACGAATTGGAACCATGGCTCCCTTGTCATTGTAATACTCCACGGTGACTTGGGTCTTCCCATCAGGCCTCAGCCATGAGCAGGTCCCATTCTTGCGAACCTCAGTGAGCTTAGCACCGAGCTTGGTTGCAAGGACGTGGCTCAGAGGCATGAGCTCAGGGGTTTCATCGGTGGCATAGCCAAACATGTGACCTTGGTCACCAGCTCCGATTTCCTCTGGCCTCTTGGTGAGATGGCCATGGACACCCTGAGCGATATCAGGGCTCTGTTGCTCAATGTTGACGAGGACCTTGCAGTTATCGGCATCGAGACCAACATCGTCGGAGACGAATCCGATGTTCCGGCAAGTTTGACGGACGATTTTCTCATAGTCCACGTTGGCCTTGGTTGTGATCTCGCCGAAGACCATCACCATGTTGGTTTTTGTGCAGGTTTCGCAGGCGACCTTGCTGTCTGGGTCCTGTTCAAGGCAGGCATCGAGGACGGCGTCGGAGATCTGATCACAGAGTTTGTCAGGGTGTCCCTCGTTCACAGATTCGGAGGTGAATAGGAAGGTCTCCAACGCCATCTTTGATGCTGCAAAATTATTACATCCAATGGAAAAGACAAACAAATAAATATCAGTAACCGAAGAAGAAAAGTTCAGTGAAGCATAACATTTAGCCAAAAACGAAAACCAGATTTCCCCAATTCTAATTATGCCAGGAGCGACAAGTATGATTCAAAAACCAACTAAAAGAAACCTTAACCACGGAATCCTACTCAAGTACAAGTTTTAAATTCACTCATTTGCCAAATCTAGCAGAAAAAGACATTCTACACATGAAAAAGATCCAAACGGCAGGTAAACCTAGCGAATCAGAGACAGACTACCATGGTAGGGCGTAAATCAGTACAAAATCCAGAAAAATCCATAGTTTTCCCCAAAGAGTCTCGCATCCTAAGTGAAGAAATGGCAGTAGACATAACAATTGGACCAGATCTGAAAGCCTAAAGCGAGAATCACTTCAGAACACCCAATCAACCCCACATTTGCAGTCAAAACTCGGATTACAGACAAATCCACCACTAATCAAGACAAAAGCATCATCCCAAAATCATGATTTCAGCCAATTGTTGACAAAATTCAAAACCCCAAAAGCAGAACTTCAGATCTATTAACAAACTTGAGAAGTCCGAACCTCGAATTACCTTACGAAGGTAGAAGAGGCAGGAGATAGAGAGAGAGAGATTCGGGATTGGTGGTAAGCTTGAACAGAATGAACCTCTTGGAGTTGAGACTGCTCAAGCGGTGCGAGTGTAAACGAAGGCATGAGGTTGGCATTTATAGGGGGAAGAGGGAAGAAGACGATGATGACGAAAAGACGGAAATGCCCCTCCTTATGAACGAGAAATGGGTTAGATTCATGGAGTGGCATGTGCAGTGAAGATCCAACGGCCGTGATTGGCGGTTGGGAGTGAATCTGAGCCGTTGGTAGGAGAAAGGACGTAATAAGTATGTAGTCGGTGAGATGAGGATGATGACCACGCGCCTCGTAGGACACGCGCTTTGTATCTTACCAACCACAGCCTGGCTGGCGTCGCTGTTTTCTGTTTCACTCTTCCGCCTTTCATTTTTTTTCCTTTCTTTTCACTCTCAATTTGTCAACTATTTTACATTTTCTTAACAACTTGGAAAATCTTTAAATTTCTACTAACTATTTACTGTTAATTATATCTAATCTTTTTTTAAAAAAATTAATAAAAGGAAAAAACTTCAAATTGGTCCCTTGTATATAGAGTGGATTTCAAATTAATCGTTTATGTTTCATTTGTTTCAAATTAGTCTTATATATCTTTATAATTTCTCAAATTGATTCTAAATCAATTTTCAATCCTATAAAATGAGCCCAAAGTCTTGACGGGAACCAAGTCATACACTTTAAGTTTGTATTTGACTTTTTATTTTCTTGTTCTTGAGTGGTGTGAGATGTATTTTTTATTTGCCTATTTATTCTCTTGTTTTTGGATGATGTGAGATTCATTTGATACTTACATTTCTATTCAGATGTTCTAAAGTGGTGTGAGGTGTCTTTAAATACTTGTTTTGGAGAGTCTTATTGTACTTGGGACATGGGTTAAGAGAATACTGTGTTATATAAAAAAATGTCATATATTTTTATTCTCTAGTTATCTCTTGGCAACAGGCGTGGTTTTTTCCTCGATTTGGGGTTTCCACATTGTTCCGGGAACAGGGGGTTCGTACTTGGAGGTCCAGAGCAACAATAGATGAATCACAGAAAAAACAACAGATAAACAACAATAAAATATTACTGAAGTAAATAACAACAATTAAACAAGATGAAAGAATAACCCTTGGGAAGTTCTCGTTAGGGAAGAAGTAAAGCACTAAGAACAAGCACTGGTAAGACAAGAGAACTTAGTGCAAAAGTAAATGAGAGTATGTTCGTAAGAGCTCAAATGGGGGAATCTCTCGTGTTTCAGACTCAGGAAAGCTCAACCCCTTCTTTGGAGAGTGAAGGGGCTATTTATAGGGGTGATTAACAATGACGGTTATTGCTGAAGGATGATGCTGAACGTGAAGCATCAATAGGAACATGGGGAGCATGGTTCCGTGAAATACGGGAAGTGGGCAAATGGAGAAGGTGGGACGCAAGACGCAGGGAAATGGGAAAAATGGGAGTGAGGTAACCGTTAGTTCATGGGCCTGATGGGAGAGGGTGACGTGGGGTATCTCGGCAAGCAAGGCGGGAAGGTCTGAGCTCAAAAGAACATCACATCATTTACTAAAGACTAAGTTCTTACCTTGCTTACTCAAAGCGATCGTGGTCAAGCACGAAGAAACCTTTACTTCAATCCTACCAAGCCACATCCTAGAGTTATTCCCGGAGAAGGAGGGAGGATGCGTCTCCCTGCCTTCACAACATTCCCTACCTTGTCTAAGTAAGGATGTTGCGGGTGGCACGTGGCCTATGTCAAGCTTACATAAGGTGTCTTGCTCTTGTACACTTAGACATCTCTTAGACACCTTAGAGGCGTAGCCTTGGAGGCGTAGCCTTGGAGGCGTAGCCTTGGAGGCGAAGCCTTGGAGGCAAAGCCTTGTAGGCGAAGCCTTGGAGGCTAAGCCTTGGAGGCGAAGCCTTGGAGGCGTAGCCTTGGAGGCGAGGCCTTGGAGGCGAAGCCTTGGGGGCGAAGCCTTGTAGGCGTAGCCTTGGAGGCGTAGCCTTGGAGGGCGAAGCCTTGGAGGCAGAGCCTTGGAGGCAAAGCCTTAGAGGCAGAGCCTTGGAGGCAGAGCCTTGTCGGCAATGCCTTGGAGGCAAGGCCTTGGCGGCAAAGCCTTGGAGGCAGAGCCTTGGAGGCAAAGCCTTGGAGGCAAAGCCTTGGCGGCAAAGCCTCGCTATGAAAGGTACTTAATTAATCAATTTCCTTAATAATTAATTAATTATAAAAATGGGAGCCATGTAGGAACACACATTAATTCCTCTTGTGTTATGATTGTGCTTCTCCATCTTATTTCTCTAGTTATTCTCACGGGAAAAAAATGTTATTTTTTTTTCCAACAATTTGACTTCTCTTTGCTAACGCAAAAAATTATTTAATATTTTAGTATATAGTTTCGAATTCATCGCATTCGAGAGAGATATGACTAATTTCATTTGTTTGATCGTAAAATGAGTTACTAACTTTCGGGTCTTAATTTAACCTCGCTTGTTAACGGTTCTGAAGCATTATGCAAAATAAATTTGTAACTCTCGATTCATTGTATTCAAATTTGAAATAAGAGACATATAACCACATTTCATTACTTTTAAATCAATTTGAAAATTTATAAAAATATATAGGACCAATCTAAAATAAATGAAACATAAAGGATTTATTTGAAATATATCTCGTAGATAAGGACCAATTTGAGATTTTGGCCTTAATAAAATATATTTTATGCTTATTTCCAAATAAAAAAGGGTCTTCTAATTAAGGTTTCTTTTGATTGGTCAAGTGAGTTTTCAAACATTAAAAATTATTTTTTAAATGATTTTTTTTTTATTTCAAGATATGAGATGCTCTACTAACCAATCAAAATAAACTTTAAAATATCCCCTTAGAGCACATGTTAGATAAATTCATAAAAAAAAAATGCTTCAATGGTGAAACAATAATAGTTTATCAGTTTTTTATTGTTTTCAGTATGCAAGAGCTGTGGGAATAAGAATTAACACCCGTCTGGCAAAAAAACAAAAAAAAAAAGTATGCAAGAGTTGGCTTTTTTCTTCTGTTAACTTTTTTAGTTAATTGATAATAGAAGGATCGGATTTTTTTTTGGTAACAATAGAAGGATGGGGTTTGATTTTATTCATATAGGATTAAATCATATATATATCGTTAAATTTATGATTTAATATTTAATTTTTATTTGATCAAATAATTATTTTGGTTCTTAAATTATGGGTCAATTTTGTTTTAGTCATAAAATCATTTTTATTTTAATTTAGTCCTCAAACTTAACCATTTATTTTACGTGAGTCTACAATATAATTTTGTTTGAATTTTGTTATTATTTTTATTTTAAATAAGTATTATTTTTGGACAAATGATTGAACAAATCTAAAAAATTTAAATATCAAAATGAAAAAAAAAGCTAAAATAAAATTGATCACATAATTTAATGATCAAATAAAGTTTTGACTTTTTTATTTTATTATGTTAGGAAAACATAAAAAAAATATGGCACTGCCTTGTAGGATAAGTAAAGAGAAGTTTAACTTAATTTCTTTTTAAATATTTATGTTTTCAATTACTTGAGGTGTCTGTGTGAGATGTTAATTGGATTTTGATTACAAAACAAATATGATTATTTTTAACAAGTTGATCTTTATAGTGGACAACAAAAATGTTTATATATAATATTTAAAACTTATGAGAGTAAGAATATTACATACCTTGACAACAACAACAAAAAAAAAATGAATATATTGTTGCAAATTGAGAGTAAGAAACTAAGAATATAATTGTAAATTTTGAGTTTCATTAATTTATTGGATTAAATTTTGTCACATAAATTATAATGCCTTAAAAAATAATATCAGAAAATAGTCCGTCAATAAAAATTAAAAACTACAATATTTTTGAATCAGTGTAAATTAAGTATTTTTTTTTTTGGCCGAAAGTGTAAATTAAGTCTGTGAACTAATAAAGTCAACCAATTCTGTCCGATACTATAATGAAACATTTAAAATCGGATGGAAATAATTCGTATATTCTGTGTTATGAACTTATGATGTTGAATTTTTTTTTTTTTTGGCCAATCTTGAACTTTTTTATAGAAAAAGAAATTGCTTCTTTTTTCTTTCGGTACCAATCAGCAGTACAATTTGGTCAAAATTATTGTCAGTATTTTATTTATTTGCAAAGAATGTTATTCATAAATAATGAGGTTACGTTATTATAAGTCAAACTTTTATATTCATCAGGTACATGAAGAGGCAGACACATCTAAGTGTTTTGAAGGTATCTATGGCATATTTTGTAGCATAAAATGAACGCCATATTTAAAAAATCAAGACATTTTGAAAATGAAACTCAATTGAATTAACGAAATTACAGGTGCTTATGCATTATTATTATTATTATTTTATTGAATATTGTTAAGGTAATGAACCAATTTGGAGGCTTAGGTATTTCTTCACTTGTTAGATTTTTGTCATTTTGGTGTTAGTGGAACAGACCATGTTGCCGTTTGACCATATCAAACATATGCAAACATGAATCAAAGATATTTGTGAGGAAAAAAAAAGTCAATTCACCTGCAAACAAAAAGTATAAAATAAAGAGAATGTAAATAAAAATTATAATTTTAAAAAAATTACGATAAACATATAGGATAAGTTATATAGAAATTTTCCTTAATATAATAACACCTAATATGAAATAAGAAATAATAATGAGTTTTCATGAGTTGAAATGCGTGAAAATTTTGTATAATTTATTTTGAGATGAAATTACTTAAATATAGATTTTGTTTTTGGCCAAAACTTAAATATAGATTTATTTTGCAATAAATGTTATTTAAAGATAGTAATGAGAGAAGACAACGGTATAAATATTACTTCAATTATCCCACTTTTTATTATTTTCTCTATTTAAAAATATCTATTTTTTAAGATAAATACACATTGATCAAGAAAATTATTAATTTACTTACAATAAAGAAAAATATGAGATTAAAAGATTAAATTGTTTTTATTAAATTACTCTTAGTTATTCTCATTAATTCAATAACTTAGACTTTTAATAGGGGTAAAATGGTAAAAAAAATAACTAATGTTCTATTGATTTTGTAAAACATCAAATATTTTGGAACAAAATAAATCTTTCAACAAAGCAGATATTTTGAAACGGAGGGAGTATATTACATGTAGTTTGATTTTGTTTTTCATGCCTTATCTTATATTATATGGCTCCACCCCTTTCTGGTCGTCCACATTTTAAACTATAGTACAAAATTAATAATAAGAGGAAAATTATTATATGATCCCTTCTTTTTTATTGTGTTAACGATTTAGTCCCTCATTTGTTTTACATACATATTTGCGTGCCCGTTAGGGCACGCAAAGCCTCTAGTATAATTATATTTAACTAGGTTTTGACCCGTGCGATGTACAGGTGGTCGTGTTACAAAAATATGTTACAGGGTACCTGTTTGGTCCATAACATTATATACTACAGGAACTTCAATCAAATCACAAACATAATCTGATTTAGTGAGTTCATTCATGTTAAATGGATCCACTCAATGGTTTAGTACAACTTATAATGTTTAGCAAATATATTATTGGAAATGAATATAAACAAAGCATGCTATAGTGCTTATCTAGCATATCATTATCAAAACGATATCATTATGTAAAATATAAAACAATTCAGTCTACCTTATTCATATTAATAAGTAATCTAACATTTTGGAATATTTCTCTTTACACAATGTTATCAGTTTTCCTGCTTTCTTCGTCCTTGGGTGAATGTGCAATTAATATTTTTATGCCAGCCTTGGAACAAACTCTGGAAAGTTCAACATATAGCTGACCATGCGTGAACACTGTTTAGGGAGATATAATCCAACCATCGACAATGATTGCAAAAGATAGAATCAACGGGAATTGACGACGTTGAAATTTAAGCGGGATCTTAGAATTAGACGGAGTGATCAACATCCTTGCAATCAGTATTTTCTGTCCTGCCGANTTTTTTTTTTTGGCTTAAAAAAAGAGTTTGGTTGTTTACTATTTTTTACTGTCACTTTTTTCCTTCACAAATAAATAACTCATTCCTTATGTTATCTACATGGCGTTAAATATTATAAAAAAAAAACTACATGGCTTTAAAACTCTTTATGTTTAAAAACACTAATAGAAATTATTATCCAAGGAAATTAATTTATATATTTTTAATTAAATTTTTTTAAATTTTGCATACATAAAATGCTCACCATCTTCCGTAATTTCATTTATTTTTTTGGGTTCAAAATTTTAATTTAGTTTCTATAACTATAATTATTAACAATGAATAAGCTTAGGAGTATTCAATAAATTGGATCAACTTACCAACTTGACAAAATCAACTTTTGAGTTAAGTTGACGAATTGGTTTGAGAAAAAAATTTAAACTTTTTGTTATTTGAAATGGCTTAGGAATTTTAAAATTATAGGGTTTGACCCGTGTGATGCACGGGTGGTTGAGCTATAAAAAATTTTTACAAATGATTTCATATTTGTGAATGTTAAGTTTATGTAAAATACTTTTATCATTTTGTTATTTCACAATGATTGACTCATGTGATACACGAATAGTTATACTATTACAATAAGTTACAAAGTATACAACATTCTATACATTAATGGGATAATTCTATCTTTAAAATATTTATCATCTTGATATATTTTTAAAAGATCACCATATATAGTGCCAATAACAGATTGGATAGGATCATTGGACTTGTGAACCAACATAAATAAATTACAAAGTTTACCGTACGTAATTGTCATTACAATATGTGATAAATAGCAAAATATTACATGAAAAATTCTAATGAGATTGATAATAGTAATTATATTAAAATGGTCCATAATGTTTAAATCATATTTTTTTATTAAGCGTTCCATAATAGCTAAAGTAACATATCACGAAAACATTGATTCATGTATATCATCATTTGGCATTTTGGAAAACTTCCCTATATACAACATTTTTAGTTTTTCCTATTGATTCGTCCTTGGATGAATTTGCTAGTGAAATCTTAATACCATGTCTAGAGCGAATTCTAGATAATGCAACATACAATTGATCATGAGTAAACACTGTAAGTGGGAAATAAAGACCAATTGTTGATAATGATTGGCCTTGGCTTTTGTTAATGGTCATTGCAAAGGATAAAGTCAGTGAAAATTGACGATGTTGAAATTTGAAGGGAACTTTAGAATTGGAAGGTGTAACCAACATTTGTGTAATTAAAATTTTCTGACCTGTAAAATCTTCTAGCTAAATGAATTTTAGAGTGACATTTTCATTAAGCTGGAAATGAACATCAATATCCTTCAATGTTATATCAAGAGCCTCAAAATAGTACCGATGAGTCATGGGAGGCTCGTCCCATATAAGAGTAGTTTGTAGAATGAGTTCTTCAATATCACTGCTTTGTATTATATTGCACGTACTTTTCTCATTGCACTTAATTAGAAAGCCAAATCTAGAGTGTGCGATATGTCCACCTGATATTTGCCGTGATGTAATTCCACTTGATGCCACTGTTTTAAAAAAGAAAATTTACTCATCATAATGCTCATGAAAAATACTTGTATTCCACATTAATCACAATCTTAAAGTAGCAATCACATAAATAGAGTAGGTAGAACATTATATACACAGAAAAAAAGATGTTATTATTTGTGAATCAAACAGCATGTATGCACGAGACAACAAGTAAAAAAAAAGTCAAGAAGGCAAATAAATTGACAGAATAATTTTTTGCATAATATCATACCACTAAAAATGGTAAAATGGTAAAAAAAAACTTGCAATAATTTATCAAGATTTTAAAATTCTTCATGCGTGATGAGAGGAGTGTATTTATAATAATATCTTTCATATCATTCTTAATTAATTAGATATTTTCGTATCAATTAATCTTCTTAAAAACGTTTCCTTGATATTTAAAGGGATAAAATATCAATCATGGGAGAGTTAAGAACAAACTTAGAAAGAAACACCCACATTATGCTAACATGTCTTATGTATTACAATTTACATATCTTTAAACAACAGAACAAATACGGTATTATAATTAAATTATGCAATCAAAATATACTATTTACAGATTTTTGTATATATGATTGAATCATATAACATTGACATTTGACATTTGACATGTCAATTAATTTGAATTTTTCATCTTTTTTAATATAAGTCTAATAATAAATTCTTTAAAATTACAGGTATAAATTTCTCTTATTCTATTTTGTCAATCACACAATTTTGACCATTTTAAAACAAAATCTTGCATCTTTTTATTTAAAAAGGTCAAAATATCATTTTGATCCTTAATATTTACTTCAAAATATATTTTTGGTCCTTAATATTTTTTTGTTCTATTTACAGAATTTTTGGTCCTTGATGTATTACAGAATTTTTAGAAAACATTAAGGACCAAAACAGAATTTGGAGTAAATATTAAGAACCAAAATGAATTTTTGACCTATTTAAAAATATGTACGAGTCCAAGTGTTTGGAATAAACACACTAATTCATATATAAGCTAGTGAATAGATAGGTAAGCCACTAAACATAAAGAATGAAAAAGGTTACCAAACTCAAAAAAAGTAATCAAGAAGTTTTGAATGGAAACTCATAAAAAATTGAAATTTCCTACCATGCTTGACCATTCATTACTTCTATTTAGTGGGGTTGGTATATTATGGTGCAACATCCTCGTCCAACCAGACCCAGATGAAAAAGACATGTTTTTTTCCCTAAAATTTAGGTAGATTCTTTGGATATTACTGTTTTTAAAGATGAAAGAAATAATTATTACAAATAAATATCTAAATGTATTTATTTCTCATATATATATTTATTAAAAATATTGTTAGACACTAAAAGTAAACATGCCTCTCAATAAGTATACTTATTGAAGTTTAATTGCAAATAAGTAAAATGTATACCTTTTATAGTTGATTGATTTAATTCTTAAACAATTTGGTCTAATAATTTTTCAGAAAACAATGACATATTTATATTTTTGTTCGTATTTGATTAAATATGTTTGGTATATTAAATCTATTTAATTTGGCTTCTTTGTAGGAGATAATATTCATCTCTCAATGAGACATATTTCTTATTTATCAGCCACTAGTAAATTAATTAACTATAAATACTCTTAGCCGTTAAATTTATATTAATATGACATCAGTGACACTGTGTCAGTGTGATTGGACTCATGAGTCATGGCTGATCACTTGGCACAAACATATTCAACAATGGGATCTACCTTTTCTTTTCTTTTCTTTTTAAGTAAGCAGCAAAAAAACATGTGCTTAGATTCATTATTCAAAATTATTCTTAATCGCATTGAAAACCCGGCTTGTATTATAATAAATAATTCACATGCATATTGTAAGTAGGACTTTAAAAATAATGTGCTTATAACTTATAATTATGGACAACTTAATAGATTATTAGAGGTGTGAAAGATAATATCATCAAAAAAAAAAAAAGAGGTGTGAAAGATAATAAATCTGGTTCATTTAAGTAAGTTTATTAGAAATTATAACTTATAATAACTTAATTTTTGATAGGTCAAAATTTTACTAATTTAACTCATTAAATTGACGAGTTAGATTAACTTGCCTAATCTATTTAACTATTTTTTAATTATTCTTTTAAACACACCATAAATAATATCATTTTAAAAACATCAAATATCATTATTATACAATTACAAAATAAAAAATAAACTTTAAATATACTATAAAACTATAAAATAATAACAATATTATATATCTATAATAAAAATTAAATTAAAAATGATATTATTATACAAAAATAAATTTTATATATTCGTAATTATTAAAGAATGTAATGTTAAAACATATTAATTAAAAAATATATAATTTAAATATAGAAATTACATATTTTCTTTTAAAAAAAAATAATGAGTTGGTAAGTTAATCTACCAACTAATGGGTTGAATTTTTGTTTTACAACTGTAGGTCAAGTTGTAGAATTGAAATGCACTCTTTTAACCTTAAATCTTAACTCTTAACTAATTCGTTAGGTTATTTTAGGGAAAATAGAAATTGGTTGAATTAAAGTTCTAAAATTAATTATATAAACATATATGTTATTAATGACTTTGCTTATTTTAATAGATATCTAAATATATTTTAGAATTTAAATTTTAAAAATGTATAAAATCATCAAAAAATTAAGATTTATTATTTTATTATATATTAAAATAATAAAAATATTTGTGATAAGTTAATAAATTTTATATCAACATTTACGAAATGTTATATTGTTTGTTGTTAACTTTTATATTATTTTTTGAAATTCTTTGAAATGTCAATAACTTTTACGCTTTTCTTCTTATATAAAAACAATATAAATTATTTAGGAATTTTCGTGAAAAAGTGATATTGTTTGTTGTTACTATAGGTGGCATGAAATCATCCTCTATCTCTAAATAATTTGAGTGTGTCGCTATTTCATTTAAATACAAACACACGTTTGAATAAAGATAAAAGTTAAGTTATACACAACCTTATTACCTGCTTAAGAGTCACATTAATATTTGGAATTTTCCTTAATGCACTATTTTTAGTGGGCCACGTGGTTGATTTTTTTAACTATAGTTTTGGGTCATTCAAGAGTAGTCAATTGTCAACTACCACAACTTCACCAACGCATCGAAAAAGACAAAACCCGATGGGCCTACCTCAAATATAACTTTCGCACATGATGGAATGTCTTGTGGGCCCAACAAATACACGTTCTCTTTTTTATTGGGCCTAAATAAGAGTGTGACGTCAGCGAAGAAGTAAGACCCAAAATTTGATTATTGGGCTTCTGGCAACACCTTGCCCAGATCTGAATGCTCGATTGGGCCTTTTGGGCTTTCCTTCGTTCTTCCGGTCCGGTTTTTAACGTGCTGTACAGTTCAAAGACTTTTCTTATTTTAATTTTGGTTAAAGTGCAATTTTGGTCCCATAATTTTGGAAAAAGTCTCATTTTGGTCCCATAATTTTTTTTGTTGCAATTTTAGTCCCATAATGTTGGCAAAGGTTTCAATTTGGTTATATAATTTTTTTTGTTGCAATTTTGATCCCATAACTTCTGAAAAGTGAAAACGTCCCACCGTTGGTCCCAAATTGATTTCCATCCATTTTTTGTCGTTAAAGATGAATTAACATACTGAGTTGGATGATAACGTAAAAAATATGGGTGAAGTGGAATTAACGGCAGATAATGGATGGAAATCAGCTTGGGACCAACAGTGAGACATTTTCAAAAGTTATGGGACCAAATTGAGACCTTGCCAAAGTTATGAGACTAAAATTGCAACAAAAAGTTATGGGATCAAATTGAGACATTTGTCAAAGTTATGGGACCAAAAGTGCACTTTAGCCTTGATTATTTTATGGAAGTTAGAGAAGTTAGCGAGCTAAGGGAAGAAGGAAGCAAAGAGAAAAACGATTTCGTAAACGGAAAGAATATCCATTATCCATTCTATATAATTCCACTCTGTTCCTTCCTTCAAATTTTCTCGCAAGTTTCTGTTTCTTGTTTTCTCGGGAAAATCATCTTCATCGCATTCTCAGATTTTGTTTCTCTCCGATTTCCCATCTTTCGTGGAGCTCAATCGAAGCAAAAGTTATTATCGACGAAGATGAAGTCCTTCAAGAACGAGTTCTCATTCGGTATGTTTTCTAATTTCTACTATTACGAGATCATCTCTTTTTATCTTCTTTCTTCGTCAAATTCTAAAACTGTCTTGCATTATTGTTCATGTATTTGTTTTGTCTTGTTTTCGGTGCAGATGAACGAGTGAAAGAGTCCCAAAGTATCTTAGTGAAATATCCGGATCGAGTACCCGTAAGACATCGCTTACTTTCATATGTTTCTGTGATGTTCAGGGAATTCAATTCTTATCTTTGTCCGGACAATAATTAGGTTTCCTTGTTCGGTGCTTGTTGTTGATTTCTAGTTTCCTAATTTTAATTTTCAATCGCTTCCCTGCAATTTAGAACTCCTCTTTCATTCAAATTTCCGTTTACTTGCTTCTTTCCAGACATTCATATTATTGCATCCAACAAACTTTCGAAGGCCTCTATTTTTATTGTTTCAACATCCTGAATAAGAGGAATATATATATATATATATATATATATATATATTGTTTATTTATAGTGGGTGGACCTACGCATTGTATATTCCATACCGCGATCGCTAAAATGGGCGTGAATGGGACGAAAACATCTGACTTTTTCATGCGAGATTAATGGGGTTGATAGTTGAACGGTCTTATGGATTTTGTTTATATATGATTTATTGCAGGTAATCATTGAGAAATATTCTAGGACAGACCTACCTGATTTGGACAAGAAGAAGTAGGTTCTAAGTTCTTACTGTATAGTTGACTTTAATATTTTTGAAAGCTATAGTTGTTCAGCTAAAATAGCAACTTGCGTTAATTTAACATATACAATTACCGCATTAAGCTTCAATAGTTTATTCCGAAGTTCCTATTGTTCATTTCAGCGCAGCTAACATATTTATTATTTTGCTTGTGGGTGGATGAAGACTTGACATAAGAAGTTTTAGATTTGACGTTATGTTTTCTTATTCATAGACAGAATTACAGGCTAATATTTGATGGTACCATATGAAATTGGCCATTCTTGTAACGGACGGATACTGTTCTGCATCTTTAGATTGAAAAATAATGCACTCTGTGAATTCATACTCCAAGTAGTTGCTGTTGGCTATTTAATAAGTTTAAGCACTCTTGCGGAATTGTCTGATATCTTTGCATTTTGCGTGATAGATATATGGTTCCTCGAGATATGTCTGTTGGGCAGTTTATACACATTTTGAGTAGTAGGCTACATTTGACTTCTGGGAAAGCTCTGTTTGTATTTGTCAAGAACACCTTACCTCAGACCGGTAATGTGCCTTTTCTATAAATCTTGCTTAAGTCATTCAGTCTTTTCTCTTCTTTTATCATGCTAATATGTTATGTCCATAACTCTTAATTTACAGCAAGTCTTATGGATGGCATCTACAAGGCTTACAAGGATGATGACGGATTTCTTTATATGTGTTACAGCAGTGAGAAAACCTTTGGCTAAGTTAGTTATTTGATTCGCCATCCTCGTAAGTACTTGTAATATGTGATTTGTTGTCTCAATTTGTAATTCATGCTGGTAAATAATCAACTACGATGTTGGTACATAAAACCTTTGCCATAAATGGAGTTGTATAGTTTAGTTAACAAGATGTATTGGGTTCAAATATCAACGATGTCATGTATTTAAAAACTTGTATGACCCAACTCCGGAACTCCTCATGTGAATAATATAATGTAATTTGAATGAAGTGTATATTATCAAAAGCAGAAAAGTGCCATATGTTTTTTTTCGTTGAAAGTGCCATATGTTTTCCATATTACTATATTAGTAGAAGACTGAATATGCCTCTGTTCTACTCACAGTGCACATGCAATTATGCTTAATTTGAAAAACGAACACAAACACACGCACGCATTGACACACACTAATTCTGGATTTTTCTGCTTCCCGTGGACTAAGATGAAAGAAGAAATATATGGATTTAATCATTACAGCACAAACAGACATATCTTGATATCTTTAGGTGTATTATGTGTCTGACACTTAAGACATGATAGTGACTCTGTCATGACGCACAATCAACTCGTTTCCCTCAATATTGTCTGTCAAGTGTCGGACCCAATAATATCTTCATACGTTTTATGAAATAGTTTGTGTTTGTGGGAACAAATTTGTCGGTTCCTAAAATTATGGGAGAAAATCAAAATTTATGAAGTGGTGTGTTGATCTTAGCAGTTGAGTTTTGTAAAGGTATCTAACAACATCTTGCTCCATTTGACCCCTTGAAAGGATCTGTTTATGACATTTTGTAAGGGGTGAAGATAACAGTACCTTCGATGATGCAAGTTTACATTATAGATAAAAGATCACAATTGAACTTCAGTTTCTTGTAGAAATCATAGGAACAGGGTGGAAAAGTAATGATAATATCCGGTTCTTAGTCTGAGGATCTTGCACAGTATGGCCATCTCCATGTTGGTACATATACAGAGCCGCCCTCACATGGTTGAGAGCAATTTCTTTGTAAGTTGGAGAGAATGAAGAATTTGCAACTTCTTCATTCATCTTCTTCCATGTATTGCATATCATACTCTTTATATGCTCACCAGCTTTGCCTTCGGAAGCTCCTGTTTCATTCATGTAGCACTTAATTGATTTGGGAATGTCACCTGTCTCCTTTTCACGCTGACAAACACATATTACAAAGAAAATAACATCACCACATTGCTTGCAAAGACATATTGGTGACTAATTGAAAGAATGTTAAAATTGTTTTTTTTGGTCCTTACGATTATGTTTGGATTAGAGATTGAGTTATCCTCCCCTTGTTTTCAAAAATCAATTATCAATAAAATAACTTAACCTTCTTTTTCATGGTACCTCGGATGTTCCCAAGTCATTGACTAGACGAAAAATGGTTGCTGTATAGCGAATAAGGTTTGGGTATTGTTGTAAGCAATCCAAGTCTTGTTTTCTCATTGAATTGGGAATCAAAAAGTAAGTATGAACAAGTGAGAGAGGTGTACTAATTGAGATCCATGCATTTTCCATGTATTCTTGAAGGCTTGGTATATAATCTTTAGAATACCATTTTGCCTCAACCATATATGATTTGCAAAGATCAGCCCACTGAAAGTAAAACAAAAGAAAGACACAATAGTATAATAATGAATTAGAGAGTCATCTCATTAATGATTTAAGTTTAAGCATGAATGTGAAAATAAAACATAAATAGATTAAAAGCATACCACTCTCTTGAGACAAGGATTGACGTCGTAACCACTTTGTTTTAGGATGTCAAAAGTCACTTCATTGACAAGGTCATTAAGTGCAAGAAAACATGTTTTCATATACTCTGGGAGAACATCTATAGCATTTACATCCCATCTAGAAAGAACAAACAAAAATAGTACTAAATTAACTATAGGGGGTCACAATTGAAAGATATTGAAGAAAAAGAAAAAAAGAAAACATATATTTTGTTATTAAAAGATATACAAGACAATAATTTAATCAAGACTAATTTTTATGTTTCAATTCATAAAATTATATGGGACGCTTCTATGCGGAGACTTTACAACTTCAATATATGAATAATATAGGACAATTATTCAAAATTTCAAACATTTAAAATAGTCTTTTCTATCAAATAATTGATTTGTATAGTAAAACTAAAATTTAAGGACTTGTTTTCATATGGGGATAAATTTATAAGGACTATCTTGTCATCTAAAAACTCTGTTCTATTAGATGAAGACTGCAAAATGGGGTGAAAAGGCAAATATGTATTAGTTTAATGACTTTTATGCAAAAAAATTTTATAAACTTGACTTTCAAGAATCTAGATGTCAATTAATTCATTATTCGTATATCTTTTAAGCCTTTATATATAAATATATATATATATATATATATATCTATTCATATATGTATATTTATAGATTTTGCATGAACAGACAATATCCCTAACCTGTCAACCACATCTGTGAAGAGCTGTAGTTCTTGCAGTGTGCCATATGCATCATAAATATCATCGATGGTGGTTATTAGGACATTGACCTTTGTCATTGTTCTTCTAAAATGAGCAAGTTGTGGCTGAGGGGCCATACCCACAGTCCAAAAGAAATTTTCTACTGGTCTATCCCTTGCAAAACTCAGCTTTTCTCCAAGTCTTATTTTTTTGCACCACTTTAATGCATACTTGAGGTCTTGTTGGTGTTTGAGTTGTACCATATTGAAATCCAATTTAGCAAGCTTGAGCAAAGATGGTGTGATAATGCTGATCATATTTTGGTTTTCAAAAAGATTTATGAACCACCTTGCTTCCACCCTTGGTACCCTCCAATGTAAGGGAATTTCTAAGGCATGACTCACCAATACTGATAATATCTCATTACTAATGTCTTTGTTGTTCTGCTTCACAAACTCTTTTAGATGTCTTGAGCTAAATTCTCTTGCTTCTTCTAGTACCTTTTCACCTTCCAATGAAAGAAAAGAGGCTTGGTACAATGATAACATACCCTTAATATCAACCGAAAGGTCCATTTTGAAGTTTCCCTTGTCATCTTGAAATTTATTGAAAACATCTGGAAATAACCATTTCGATTATTAGACATAGTACTGAAAACAACACTGAAATTGGACTTTTTTACTTTAATTGCACTTGCAGATGTTTTTATTTGAAAAAAACTAATCAAAATTTTTTTGTCAAAACCTCAAATTGGTCCCTGATGTATGAGATAAATTTCAAATTGGTTCTAAATGTTTTTTTTGTTTTAGACTAGTTCTACATGTTTCTATTATTTCTCAAATTGGTTTATAACTATTAAATGTGAATCAAAAGTGACAAATCTTGAAAATATTGTCTTAAACTTACTTTGAGATACTATTTGGACTCATTTGCTAACAGTCTCAATTGGGAAGAAAAAACTCTTCAAATGTTAATATATATTGTCGATATCGTCGTATTTAGATTTGAAATAAGGAATCAATTGGAGAATGAATTTATTAAACACAACATGTAACATTCGAACTTGAAACGGGGATATATGACAACACCAATTTGAGAAATAATAAAAATATGTAGATCAATTTGAAACAAATAAAATATTTAGGACTAATTTAAAATCTACCCCATTTATTTATTTATTTATTTATTTATTTATGATGTCTTTCGATCTAAAATTCGTGGCTCTTAGGTTAACGTAAATCATATGTGGTAGGTGCAAGACATGATTTTATTTATTTATTTTTATTTATATTTTAGGCAAAGTCCTATTTTGGTCCCTCTGTTATGCTCATTGTTCCAAATAGGTCCTTCAGTTATTTTTCGTTTCATATTGGTCCCTCAGTTATCCAAAACTTGTCAAAGTTGGTCCCTCTAACTTTTTCCATCCAAATTTCCGTTTAAAAAAGAGGAAAAATAAACTTTTATCCCCAAAAGTTTTATTTTCTTGTATTAAAGTCCTTTTCTTTTTATATTAGGATCAAAACGTAAGAAAAAGAAATAAATTAAGATTTTAAGTAAATTTGTCCAAAACACAAAATCTCTCTCTCTCCATACACACTCTTCTCATTTTCCTCTTTCGTTTTCCATCATGATGACTGATGAATTTCACTCATACCAGGAAGCAGAAGGATCCATTCGAAGCAGAAGAGACTCTTTCTCTCTCTGATCTTCCGATCACCGGCGGCGATTCATCTCAATCCGATGATTCCTATTCCAAATTCGACGACGACGACGATTTCTTCGAATTCTTCAGTGAAGATTTCACTGCCGCGACTCGATCGACGACGGTGGAGAAGGAAATCATCTTCTGCGGTAGAATCATCAATGCGCACAGAGGAGAATCGAAGAAGAACGACGCAAAACAGAGCAATTCGCTGAACAAAAAGGTTAATAGTAGTACTAGTAGAGCCGATCCGAAATCTGGTTTACCTCGCGATTATTCTGTCGGAATGATGAGATCGGGGACGACGAAGAACAGGTGGTACTTTTTTATGTTTGGAATGTCGTCGATGAAGTCGCCGCCGGAGATGGAGTTGAGAGACATTAAGAGCAGGCAGATCCGGCGAAGTTTTCCGGCGACGGCGACGCAATCTAGATTCTCCGCAGAGAGATATATTTTGTGTTTTTGGACAAATTCACTTAAAATCTTAATATACTTCCTTTTCTTATGTTTTAATCCTAATATAAAAAGAAAAGGACTTTAATACAAGAAAATAAAACTTATGGGGATGAAAGTTTATTTTTTTCTCTTTTTTTAATAGAAATTTGGATGGAAAACGTTAAAGGGACCGATATGGAACGAAAAATAACTGAAGTATCTATTTGGAACAAAAAGTATAACAGAGGGAGCAAAATAGAACTTTGACCTATATTTTACAAGAGACTGTGCTTGTTGTCATGTGGCTCTCATAACTTTTTTTTTTTTTTAAAAAAATTATGTCTTGTACCTTTCATATTTGGCCCATTAAGAGAATAGATATAATAAATATTTTTGGAGTAAAAACATGTGGACGAGCTATCGAAGTAAAATATTTCCAAAATTGTTTCCTTTGTTAATGGATGTCACCTGCTAAATAAAGAGAAAAAGAGAAGAGGTACCTTGTGAGACATAATATCCATGTTGCCTTAAGAGTCTGAAGTGAAGAGCAGTGGAATACAGGTCACTTTTGATGTTTAAGTTATGGCTATTGTTGTTATAAGTGCTTTTCAAAATCTGGGTTATTTGAGGCTTAAAATGAGCAGAAATCCCAAGTTTTTGCAGCATATCAATAAGCTCAAGTTGATATATAGGATTTCCCAGTTTTGAAATCATAGTTCTTACTTCTTGCTTCAACCCATCTCTTTCTTCTATGTATGCTTCTTCCTATATCATATCATTTAAAATACACAGATTAGTAACTTATATCAAGCTTGGAAAATCATGTTTAAACAAGGAAGCAAGAGTTAAAATCAAGCATACCCCATATTCACTTCTTAATGAGAGGATATAATCAGAATCCCAAATGGAAGGTTGAAAGTTTGGAGATCGACGAACAGAGCTTTGATTAGTGGAAACATCATCAACAGTTGAAGCTTTGCATAGAATGCTAAGAAGAGCACAAGACTTGTTCTTTCTTGAAACTAGGGATTTTGTTTGTGGTGATGAGAGCGTTGGCAAGTGATTACAAGTTTGAATGGAGGTAAGTATGCGAAGAGCCATAATCAAACTAGGGTACCACACACCATAGTAGAGTAATGTCTTCATAGTGATAATTTATAGAGAAAGCCTTTTTATTTTATTGGAAAAGGGTCAATTTGGTCCTAAATGTATGTTCTTATGTTTTTTTTAGTCTTTTATGTTTCAAAATATTCATATTAGTTTTAAATATTGGCAAAATGCTCATTTTGGCCTCAAACTATTGAATGTGGTTATGGTTATTTCGTTTCAAATTTGAATTTGATGAGTTCAAAGTTATGTGGTGCTTTCAGAGAGTATATTCAGTTGGGGCCGTCAGTAGACAAGATTAAATCGGGTCCCGAAAGTAGGCTATTCATTTTACGATCAAACAAGAGAAGTTGATAATATCTCTCTTATTTCAAGTCCCAATGCAATGAGTTTGACGGTCCCAACTGAATAGAAAAGAACTTGATAAAAGTAACTCGTAACTTTAAATTCGTCGCATATAAAATTAAAACGAGATAAATATAACCAACTTTATTTGTTTAACTATGAAATGAGCTGCCCACTTTTGAGACTCGATAGATAAAGTATTTTTCATAATTTCATATCCTATTTTTTTCATTACATCTCAAACAATTCAAACACCATTTATCATCCCTTTTTCATTACATAATCTTCTCATTATCATTTCATTACATAAAATCTAATTTCATTACATATCCCCATCCCAAACAGGCCCTGAGACAAAATTCAGAAGAATATATTTTAAATACAACTAATACTCAACGTTTGTAACGTGTGGATGTCTGCTTGGGGCCATTAACTCTTCTCATTCATATTATTGTGGTTGAAATTTGTATGTTGCTGACAACTCAGTTGCGTGTAGGACCTATAAACAGTAAACTGATGGTTAATGCATACTATTAAGATTTCCATTACATATGCCTAATGGCTAGTCGACTGATTTTCCCGCAAATAAAAATATGATACAAGATACATCTTCCGATAGCAGTTTCAATCAGTACAAGAATATGTGGTCTAAATATTACAACTAAGAAAACATTATAATGGTGAGGAAAAAGCGAGAAGAAAGCATAGAGAAGATTAAATGAGAACAGCCCAAACACTATCCCCATCACACTTTGAGAAGAATCTCAGCTTGGAAGTGCCTTAATACTTGTTTGTTAAAAGCAACAAGTCCCAGCATTTAATGCTACAAAGATGTTCCTTGCATTTTGAACTTGGTGTAACCCAGACTTATGAGCTTCTGTATCAATAATTTCTCAGCATCTGCCTAAAATCCCATTAAAGATACAGGAAAAGAGATCAGAGGATGAAGAGCATGATGCTAGCATGCCAAATAATGCTTGAATATATAGGTCTGAAGATTCAGATCCATTTATTAGTAGCCAAATCGGATAAAATTAAGAAACAAGCATTGATGACACGTAAAGTGATAGCAATCTTGTGCCAAATTTGCTTGTACTACCAGCACATTTTATGGCAGTAGTCAAAATAGTACAGAACCGGGATTTATGTAACAGATGTGCCGCCAACTGAACTGGCGGATTATTAGTTTATCCAAACATAATGGAGGGCTCAACTTAAATAAACTTCTTTATATTTTTGCTATAAGGTTTCTAATAAACGTACGGAATAAAAAAATGTTATGTATGACCAATTATAATAGAGAAAGAATATTAAAAAATCCTTTTTGCAAGACTAATCATAGAGTAAAAAGAATATAAATCAAACTTATGGTTGAAAGAACCTTATAGCAAAGATATAAGGAAGCTTAAGTAAATTTTTTCCTTAAAAGCATATGGTGAAACTATATAATAAATTTTTATTATTTTAGTACATTTTATCATTTTTTTCATCATATAGTTCCACCATATTCATTTTCATAAAAGTTTTTCTTATGAATATATCTTTACTATGCTTATACGTTCTAAGAATATTTTTGCTTTTTAAATAGAGAATCAGAATCATAACTTTACTAGCAAAGTTTCTTTTCTAGGTGTTGAAATAAAGCCAAAAAATATAACTTTCAGCTAAATTAATAATCTATATTAAAAAATATACACCCCCACCGTGCATGGATTTGTGTGTGTGATAATGAGAAAAACAGAACGAAATCAAACCTCAAGCATGGGATTGTTTTTCGGAATGCTGCAAGCCAAAACTATATTGAGACCAGTCTTTAACACTGAAAAATAAACAATCTTAAGTTACATAAAACCAAGGAAAGAAACCTTGAACTATCAAGCATTAATATAGTTACCTAATCGGCGAGCAATGCCGGATCCTGTATTATCAGAAGATCCACCAAGTATGGAAGTCACTGATACCATATTGTTCTGTATTACCACATAATGACAAACAAAATTCTTACTTACAATTGAAAAATAAAGTAATTATGAGGATGAGCAACAGGGGAAGTGAGGCAGGCAAGGGATATATCATATAACAAACTTAAGGGGAAAAAGAAAACTCACAGGTCGGGTTGGTGCTGCCGCATACATGTGTCCAAATTTGCCAGTGTTGTAACCAATCCACACATAAATCTATAAACCATCACAATTAAGAGAATGACACAAAATTATCAAAGCAATGAAAGGTAATGACCATTGGCCCTTGATAAAGTACTAAGTACAAAGTATTCTATGACAAGTCGTAATGTATTTCAGATTCTCATAAGTATTTAAAACAGTCAAGTCTTAGACTCGTAGTTGTCATCGGCACATTTAATTTAGCTAAGAAGTTATTTGGGAAGAGAAACTAGCAGCCTTCAATTTCACAAAGTGAGAAGTTGCCACCTAACACAGCAAGCATTACTATTTCTCCAGGGAAATGAAGTCTTGAAAAGTACAAATTCACCGTGACTTGGAGTTGGAGAGTTAGTATGGCCATAAATATTTCCTAGTTCCATACAGTAGAACCAAGTGACAGCAGTTTTTCCAAACTGGAAAGCAAAAATTTGAAGAATCTACTAATTCATCTACAGATACAATTTTTAATTCTTATCCTCCTTGTACTAATTTTTCCTCTTCCAATTGGTCTCCCGATTCACCGGACATTAAAGGTAAAGATACCCTCAATTAAGCTCCGTGCAGAGGACAGAAATTTATAAAAACGCACACTCAACTCTTCAAAACGACCGTAAGCATAATTATAAAGTGTCCATAACCCAAAAGCCAAAATAGAGAAAAACTTCAAGACTCTATTTAACTGTCAACTGAACCCCGCAATCGACTTGATGAATAAATGAAATATGTAAACCAACCACAATTAGTCATAAGATTTAGATAGAGGAATCAGAAACCTGTTTGGGGAAGCGAATGATCTGAAAATGGTAGGTAACATCGTTGAGGACTTCAGAAAAGCAAGTGATTTGCATACCAACATCATTCTCAAGCCCTTGATCTTCTCCGCGAGATTGCGCGGTGCTCACAGCATCGTCTTTCAATTTCAACTCTTTAATCTCTTCTCCTAATTCTTTAGAATCCATCCTTGCTGCCTACGTTAAACTCCGATTCGAACTCCAACTGGAAAGTAATCAAAATACCCGCCTTTTTCTTCCTGATAAATACAAAACCCTAATTCCCTAATTCCAGAAGGTTGACGACGAGACGTTTCCCGTTCATAAACATACGGCAAGTCGTTTCTTGGATAACGAGAGTGAGTGAGTGAGTGATACGTCAAATAATTAAAAGGAAAAAAAATGCAAAATTATACTCCATATTTTCAAGTCTCTAAAATTAAAAAGTTAATATGAAATTTTAATAATTTTTTATTTATATTTTTAGTTTTTAACTTTATCATATTTACAAATTTTTATATGCTCTTCAAGTTTTAAAAATCCTTTTTTTATCAAATATTTATTATTTGAATATTAAATTTAGACTCATCACACTCTATCACACTCTATCAATGGTATTGTAATGTCTCAAGAATGATTTATCTAACATCCTCTTCTTCATATCACCCCTTCTCATTCTATGACCATCAAGCACTAAGGAAAAGGGTCTGGCAAAAAAAAAAAACTAAGGAAAAGGGTGCATCAAATAGAAAATTTAAGGATTATTAGCTAAAACATTTTAGTTCAAGAAGGTTATCTGCACATTTATCTCCTAATGAGAAGAAGGGATTCATAATTATCTGACTGTACAAAGGAGTTTTAGAATTAAAAACTGATTTCTTCATGAAATAACTAAAAATTGAAATTTATTTTGCGTAGAGAATTTAGATAATTAATATTTAGTAGGAAAAAATATAAATAATTTCTCGTTACTTGCCAAATGCCATCACATATTCATATGCAAGTAATAAGTATGCTCAACTTCTAACACTCCCTCTAAAAAAAGTCAAAGTATAAATTTGGTCCCATATCTTTTGTTGAGTTCTCAATTTGGTCCAGTATCTTTTTTTGTTGCATTTTTTGTCTTATATCTTTGCAAAATGTCCCAATTCGGTCCCATATCATTTTGAGTCTAATATATTTTGGTCAAGTTAGAGAATTGGTCCTATATCTTTGCAAAAGGATCAATCGTCAATTGATCATTTTACAAAGATATGAGACCACTTCTACTCTTGATCCAAATATATAAATCCAATTTTGCAATAGACCTAAAACTATGAGACCAAATCTCCAACAAATAAAATTTATGAGACCAAATTGGGAACTGACCATAAGATATGGGACCAAAAGTGCAACAAAAAAAGATATGGGACCAAATCAGGAACTCAGTAAAAGATATAGGACCAAATTTGCACTTTGACAAAAATAATACTACCCTCAACGCAATGCACAGTCATGCCGTTTAAGCATAGTCGTTTCCGGACATAAAACGCATCCCTGCAGCTGCCGTTAAACCATTTTGTGAGTTTCAACTTTCATCCGATTTCGATTCTAGCCCAGATTCATCACCGGACGGCGGAGGCTTCTCTCCCACATCGACATCAAGGTTATAAGCTCTGCTTCTTCGTGTTTTCTCGTTTTATTTTTCGTTTTTTCCATTTTCCTTCTCATCGGTTGTTGACGATCCATGACTTCCGATTTCGAACTGGTCGGTGGGCAATTTCTCGAGGATTCTCTTTCTGCTCTAAGTCTTATTTGCCATTGATCTCCTCGCCCAATTTTGGATTTTCTCTTACAATGGAAATTATGGATAGCATATAGCATCGCCTTCACAGCACACATAGTTGTTGATTTATTTTTTCTTTCAATATTTGTTTGTGTTAAAAACTCCGGACTTTTGCTGCAGTGTTTACTTTGATTTAGTGCCCATCTTCGTCTGTAATTCCTTGATTGCGGTGCTAGATCTCATCACTGAAACTGCTTCTTCTTCCATTTTCTCCCGCACTAATCTGAAATAAGGTTCTCATGTTATTTATGCGTTAATCCCTTCCATCATCATGACATTCAAAATTCATTTTTTTTTTTTTTAAAAAAAATTGGTCTGGTCGGCTAGTAGGAAAGAAAGAAGGATTGTTATAATTTATGGTTGTTCATTAATTTGGGCATGCTTTTACCTGTCTTAGCCATTTAAAAAATAATATGGTAAATTTTCCATCAGGAATATGGAAGGAGAAATACCCAATATCAAGAGGTGGAATGTTTTGTACCCTGTTTACATAAATTCAAAAAAGACCGTAGCTGAAGGAAGGCGAATTGGCTTGAGCAAGGCTTGTGAGAATCCTACTTGTGCTGAAATTGGCGATTGCTGTAGCTATCTTAAAATTCCATTTGCAATTGAGGTTTGCCACTGTATTCTACTTTGACGTTCTCTTGTGTAGCTTACATTTATTCTATGCTTTATCTCCTCAATGCTTTTGTACATCTAGATGGTTCCTACAAATGCTACTTGTGGAATGGATTATTGATAGATTACTTAATTTTCTTGACAATTGCAGATAGATAAGGCGTACCCGCGTGATTTTATGCAACAAGGGAGAGTGAGGATATCGCTGAAAAAGGAGGATGGGACCCTATATAATCCTTCAATCACATCCAGTAAGATAACCCATCAATACTGCTTTTGTTGCTGTTTTAGCATTTTATGAACTCTTCTACGATTTGAGTCTTAATCATTACATTAGTCTGATGGTTTTCATCACATAACCAAAGACAGAATCCATTTTAATTAAGTTGCAAGTGAAATTTGAATTTAAAATTCTCATGAAGGTTGCTTATACTTATTTCATATGTTTGTCTAAATAGTTTTTGTCCAAGTGGACCACCTATGTTGCAAGGCGAGTCTAAACAAAGAATGTTGTTTATTTTTATCTTCAAGTTACTTGCATGTTGTAATTCTAGCAAAAGCAGTCCTTTCTCATGTCCTCTGTATTAGGCTTGGTGTGGTGTGCAGTTGAACTAACTTATCTACCAGCAACTCTTACAAGTTACAGTAGTACTCTATCCATATGGCTGTATTCACTCCTAATCCTAATGATCCTGCTAAAGTGAAGGAACATGAAATATACTGTAATGGGTGAAATTTTTTGAATTAGATCTTGCTGTTTTGTAATCTGACAGTGCTTAAGTAGTAGTCCAAGGGGATGGTTTACTTTTGAACTTTCTTTGTTTACTCTACTTTCCTTTTCAAGACATAATGCTAGAATTTTGTTTAAGAGATGTTCTTGCTGATGTTGACCCAGATGCTCAAGTAGAATTTGGAGCATTCCAAAACTTGGAGTTCCAAGTTAAAGAAAACATGTAGAGAATTGTGTGGTTAGGCATCAGGAGTTAGAATCTTGTCAATCTCCCACCCGTGAATTAGTCACCTATCCATACATCATAGAAAGAATGCCAAAAATCATGCTAGAAAATATTGAATTAATAAGATGAAAAAGATTGCCCCTTACCATGGGGAAAAAAAAATCTGAATGCGAATGCTTATAGAACTGTTGAGCTCTCTATGGTGAGGGAATGTTAGACAAGCCTTAATTGTCATGTTTAGTTTAGTTCATTAAGAATTGTAAAATTGGCAATATAATGGTAACAGAGGCGTTGTTTATATATCAGGAATAGACTCCAGACTTCTGTAAATCATTTCTCATGTCTCCCACATGTGAAGAAAGGTTTGTTGAGCTTGCAGTGCTGAGAAATCACAAAACTTACTACTAGTTCTAAAATTTATTTACTAACTGCAAGTGATCAGGTTCAAACTGTAAACCATTATTTCGGGTGCCAATTTAAATGAACTATTCAACTTAGAGGAAATTGTTAATTCTAACTCTCAAAAATATTATATATGGAATGGCAAAATGAAAATAATGGAAGTATTTTCCATCAATTGCTTGAATTGGAGGAATCTGAAATCGGTTTCACATTCTTGCTTTGATTGTGTTGCAGGAAAAAGTCTAATGCTTCGCGTGGCAGAGATGGTTCCCAGACATCCTGGAAGGACTAAGAAACAGGAGCCTGCATCCACATCAGCTGGACCTTCTAACAAATCTGGGAAGGGTGGAAAGAAGAAGAGATGATCCTGTGTTAAAACTACTTGTTGATATTAGTGTCTTGCTGGGATTTACATCTGTTTAGTTCAAGTTTTCATATCCCAATTTGCTTGTTTATCTATGGTATAGTTTAAGTTATCTTGTAATTTGAGTTGAGATTCTCCATTTTGCTTATTGGAAATAGGAATTCTTCATAGCTACTGAGTACAAACTTGCATAGTTTCAAATTTCAATTGATGGATCCTTTGTCATCATCTTCAAATAGAGTTCACATTTTCATCATGCACAACAATTCGTGTCTTGTAGGCAGAGAAATTAGTTTGAGGCTGAGAATCTAATTCTGAGATTTTACGACACACACTTCACCTTCATGAAATTAGTATTTTTTTTTTATTGCTCACTTGATTTCTAGAATTTTGTCTTGATGAATCTTGATTTGAACTCAGGACTTTATTTACATGATAATAAGCCGCTCATTACTTGAACTAACTCTATTAGTCATGAAATTAGTTTGAGGACCTGATTGTGTAGAGAATGTAACATTTTCAGCATTCAGGTAGTCCTTACTTAACATCCTTACTTAACAAAGGAAGTAAATATTCTAAAATGTAAATGTTGATGTTGATGCATCTGGTATAATTTATAGAAAAATAGGAAAGAATAGAGAAAGAAAGTGTGGGACACAGAAGAATTGAGTGTATGAAATCTACACTCTCTCTATATCTCTTTTTTATTTCTCTCTCTAAATTGCACTAAATTCATTTAACATTTGCATTTTAAAAGATTAAAATCTTAAGGGCTCAGAGTCATAAATCAGAAATTCAGAATAGTGGCTACTAAGCCATGTTTCATGGGTGGTTTCCACTTGAAAGGTCGTGAATGTATCCCCTATGATAATTAGTGATTAAGGCCTCTTGTCTAATTCATTTAAGCTAATTACATTACTTTGAATTTAGAAGGAAAGTCTCACGACAATACAACATTAATAGTTATTTAACAGGCAGAACTCCAGTAAATGTAGGAGTACATTTATAATTTAAGAGCTATTTCTTAAAGAGATGTTAAAAAGAATAAGAATATCTGAAAGTACATTTATACTATGATAAATAAATAAGTAAATAGAAGAACTTATTTATAATAAGGGTAAATTACAAAATAGGGTCCTGTGGTTTGGCCCCGTTTCAGATAGGGTACATGTGGTTTGAAAAGTTTCAAATTGGGGCCTGAGGTTTACGCCGTTTGCAAAATGGGGTCTAGGTGGTTTTGGCTGTTAAAAATAACGGTGAACCTGACTTTTTTTTTTTTTCTCAAATCCTCTTCCTCTTATTTTAGTCCCTAGCTCACAAACTGCAGATAAGTCCAGAAACCTTCAAACTTCCTTCATTTTAGTCCCTAGCTCACAAAAAAAGTTTGCAAAATATTCTAGAACTCTTCCAAACGTTACTATTTAGTCCCTACTCACCCAGAGTCATCTTCTCTAAATCGGGCCAATCCCCATCTTCATTCAAGTTCTTTGAACAAGCTTCTCCACCTAACTTCCCCAAATCTGGATGATCGCTATTTTCATCCAAATCCTTGTTTTGCACTGAACAAATTTCTTCACCTTCTCCTCTACTACTAGTTTCTACGTTACCACAGAGATTTCTGGTCTCATCTTTATCTAAACCCTCTTTCATACCGATATTCAGGTCTGCCTCGCCTTCCCTAGTCTCTTGAACCACGTTTTCCGAAAAAGTAGCAACTTCGCCACAACGAGATGTCTCTTCCGGTATTTTCCTCCTCCTACCAACCCTACCTTTTTTCTTTTCCACAATCTTCTCCTCTCTACACTCCAAGGCAGAATCATCTACACTATTCACAAGACAAGAGTTAGAACTTCCAATCACACTTTCTTGCTGCTGATTCTTCTTCGAATTTCGTGTAACCCTCGCATTCGCCGGCACCGGCAGAGAAACCAAATCCTTCAACTCATCATCGTCCTCAACATTCACAATCTCATCAACACTCTGAACCTGAACCTTACTCCGCCCTCCCCTCCTTCGGTTCTCCACAGGCGCGGCGGCTCGACGCCTAGGGTTTCGACGGAGGAAGCTGCTATCTTCGTTCAGATGTACCTGAATGGAAGTGCATTCTCCGATCTTGAGGGTGTCGCCGGAGTGAAGTTGGAAGGGAGTGTTAGGGAGGATTTTGGAGTCGTTGAGGATTGTTCCGTTGGAAGAATCGAGATCTCGGAGGAGCCATTTGGAAGAGTCGAATTGGATGGAGAGGTGCTTGGATGAAATGCCAGCGTCCTTGATGGAGAGATTGTTCTGACGGGCGAGACGGCCGATTCGAACGACCTTTCCGGGACGGAATTGGAGGGTTTCGCCTTCGCGAGGGCCTTGAAGAATCTCGAGTTTCAGAGAAGGTTCCATTGTTGTGTGTAGAGAGAGAAAGATAAAGGAATTTCACTCTCTCACTTTAGTTTTAATTTAGGGTTTGTTTATCGAAGAAGAAAGAAATGGGTGAAATCTCGAGTTGCATATTGCATTCCGTCCCTCCAATTTGGAGTTTCAAATTTCGAATGAAATTCAATCTCACGTTTTTTCTCTCTTTTTTATGACAAAAAATATATGAGGTGGGCTGGCTCTTCATTTTGAGATGAGAACATAAAAAAAATCTTTTCTTGAGCATTTTGAGTGCGATTTGAGTGAGGTTTCAGTGAGGATTGAAGTTTCTTGGTGAGTTCTTGAGTTACCCGGCGATTTCCGTCCGTTTCCCGGCGAGATTGTGGAGTTTTCCGGCGGGTGTTAAAGTTTCTACGTTTCTTCAGTTTAGTCCCTACGTTTTCTATTTCTTCCATTTTTTTCACCTTTTTGGTCCCTTTCCTGGAATATTCATGGAGTAGGGACTAAATAGGAACGTTTGGAAGAGTTCTAGAATATTTTGCAAACTTTTTTTGTGAGCTAGGGACTAAAATGAAGGAAGTTTGAAGGTTTCTGGACTTATCTGCAATTTGTGAGCTAGGGACTAAAATAAGAGGAAGAGGATTTGAGAAAAAAAAAAAAAAGTCAAGTTCACCGTTATTTTTAACAGCCAAAACCACCTAGACCCCATTTTGCAAACGGCGTAAACCTCAGGCCCCAATTTGAAACTTTTCAAACCACATGTACCCTATCTGAAACGGGGCCAAACCACAGGACCCTATTTTGTAATTTACCCTAATAATAATTAAGTGCTTGTTGATTTAACAGTGAATTTTTTAAGAGTGATTAAAATCATGAAAAGGAATGGTCTAAACGGGGATGTAGCTCACATGGTAGAGCGCTCGCTTTGCATGCGAGAGGTACGGGGTTCGATACCCCGCATCTCCATCTTCTTCATTTCATTTTCCGTTGCACTGGTCTGGCATTTATGATTAGGGTTGCTAAATGCTAATGCTATCATTATCATGAATTCATTATATATATCTCAATTTTAAAATCCTTGACCAAAAATCTATTTCCGTTTCGTTTCGTTGGTAGATATGAAATTTGATGACCTTTTCTTTACTCTGAACAGAGTGGAGCATGCAGGATTGGATCCACTTTAATCAATGGATTTGAACCCCCCTGGCTTGGGTAATTGCACCATTATGTTTGGTGAGTTAACTGGGATCGACAATGCTCTCTTGTTTTGAAGATCAAAGAGTTTGCTTATTTTGCAAGATTGGAATGTGAGTATCAATCTCCACTAGTGCTGTTTTGGTTTTCGTTTATTACCAAAAGAAAAGAAAATTTTATGACCTTCATCGGCTTTCCATAGCAAGAAATAACTGAACAAACAAAAATACTCTTTTTTTTTTCTTTTGTCAATTTCACTTTTACTTTACAATGATAAGAAAACTTATTATTTAGACTCTGAATTTACATCGGGTTAACCAATCAGTCTTTGAATAATTAAAATATATGACTTAATCCTTCAATTATTACTGCTGCCGTCACCGATGTGGTCTTTGAGAAAAAAAAATTCAATATAAATTCATTAAATTTTCTCTTTTATTGATAGTTCCTTCATCACCTTTAGTATGTGTGTGTATATCACTTTTATCTTCTAAAGGTCTCATCTTTTTCCTTTTAGGACATTTCTTTTTTTCTCTAGTAATATTACGATTCTTTCTGTAGAAATTTACATGGTAATGTAACAGACTTTATCTTCAAGCACAAATATGAAGAATAAATATGTTTTCATATTAATTTATTATTTACTCTACTAATTATATTTAAAAAAACATAACTAATTAACTATTTTGACTAGTTAATTATCTGATATGCTTACTTTTTTTTTAACTGATATGCTTAAGAATACTAAAAATGGTCTTCTTAAGAAAAAAGACGAGCCTCTTATATTCCTTATTATATGTTGCAAACTATGACATGTAGGAATTATAAAATAAGAGCCACACAAGAACAAATGTAAATAATAAAAAGAATATGGATATTGCAAACTGGAAGCCAAACATTTTACATGAATTATTTGAATGTAAAACTAGATTCCACAGGATAATAGAATGACAATGCTAAGATAAAATGAAAAAGGGGCACAAAAATTGTAATAGCGTTGACGTCCACTGCTTGCCATCACATTTGAGAAAAATAATCACCACCTGGCATCCTTTAAGCCTGAAACAAAGTAGAAAATCAATGAGTTAATGAATTGAAAGAGAAGAAGAAGAAGAAGAAGAAGCAGAAGAAGAAGAAGAAGAAGAAGAAGATGGTAAATTGTGTATGCAAGAATCATTTCTGCTGTAAACTAAAAGAAGGAAAAGTGGATGGAACCTTGCTGGCAATGTTGTTTGAAAGCCAGTCCAGTCCCTCATATAATCCTTCCCCAGAAGTAGCACATGTACTTTGGATATACCTGATAAAAAAATAAAGATGTACATGTCAATGATTGTTCAGAATTTTTCATTGATAAGGGAAAACCTTTTTTCTTGGGTTTTTCTTTAAGTACAAATTAATATTTAAGTCAAAAGATCACTATAGAAGGTCCATAGCTGTCAGATTTACCAGTGGCGCTGTCGGAGAGAATGCAGACCAAGCTTATCTGTGATCTCAGCAGCATTCATTGCGTTGGGAAGATCTTGTTTGTTAGCAAAAACAAGCAATACAGCATCCCTTAATTCATCCTGTCCATGAAAAAGAGAAATTCATAATACTGATACTTCATTGTTAATTGGTTGGATGTTTACTGATAGAAATAATACACAAACAGATGAGCCTACATATCAAACCACACCCACTAACCTCATTCAGCATCCTGTGCAACTCATCTCTGGCCTCAACAACACGATCTCGATCATTGCTGTCCACCACAAAGATAAGCCCTTGTGTGTTTTGGAAGTAGTGTCTCCACAAAGGCCGAATCTGTAAGGATTCATGTGATGAAATTAATTTTGAGGATCATTAACAAAAATTACTAGCTAATCACAACTGAAGGTTCATTCTTTCATTATAGTGGGGTTTGCCAAAAAAACTTCTTTTTTAAAGTTTGAAGGGAGCGGAGAGATAGAGCGTTCTTTAAAATGGAAAACATGAATCACAGGCTAAATTCTTGAATCCAAATGGACTAGGCTGATTTAAAACAACTTATGAGAACATCAGCCTTCAAAAGTATAAAATCAGGGACAAAGAAACCATAATGAGGAAAATCTTTACAACTCAAGCACGATTCATCATAATAAGGCTTCAAGTAAATTGTTAGATTGGAAAAACATCACACGCAAACCTTTTTTTTTTGGGAACCACCTACTTTGTAGTTTAAAAGAGACTGGTGAATAACAATTAGGTAAAATTATACCCACCTTATCCTGGCCCCCAACATCCCACACGGTGAAGCTAATGTTCTTATACTCTACAGTCTCCACATTAAATCCTGCAAAGATGATATTGTAAGAAATCAGTTGCAAGAGGCAGTAACCTTTAAACAGCGAGGGGATACCAATAAATAATTTAGTTATTTGTGCTTTTATGAAAATATGAGGACAAGATACAGTGAAATCCCCAATAAAATCAAACTTTTAGATTTTGGGTTTGCTTTATCATTCCTAATTTATTTTGAAATGATTAAAAGGAAAACATACCAATAGTAGGGATGGTGGTAACAATCTCTCCCAACTTGAGTTTATACAATATTGTGGTTTTACCAGCAGCATCAAGACCAACCATAAGAATACGCATCTCTTTCTTTGCAAAGAGACGAGAGAAAAGCTTGGTAAAAGACAGCCCCATTGTTTATCTGACAGTTCCAAATATCAAAATTAAAACAAGGCATCAGACGCCAATTAATACAGTAATTCTCAGGCATAGGGACTAACTGAGAAGATATAATACAAGAGACATAAAGTATCTCAACCCAGAAGTTTCAACAGAAGTCAGCAAACTTTAGTGACACCATTATTTAGGGAAATAGTTTTTCAATAAAATAGTTGCTCAAGTGATTCACGTCTCAACTTTTCAATGAAGACTCTAGCGTTTTAAACAGCTATCCTCTTTTATAGATGATCAACGACTATTCCGGATCATTCACAAGTATATGTCACAACAACCCCGCAAACCCGGGATTCACTGTCCATGGAATATTTCAGAGAAAAAGTTGAATATGTTAAATCAGAACCCAAAATATAAAAGTACAAACTCTCAAAATATCAACGAAAATAAATGAAAGCTTTAGATCGCAAAATCATGCAATAATACCACAAAAACCAGAGGACAACTGGGATGACATGAAAAGAAATGCATATAACTCTTGCAAAATGGTAAGATCGACAGATTATACATAAAAAAATTCTAAAAGCAATCAAGTTGGTTAAGTAATTAAATTAAGACACGAATAATCAACCTAATAATGTCTTCGTCCTTCCCCCAGCAATCAAAAGCAGAAGATGGGGAGAAAACGATAGAATCTAATCACGTCAATAACTCAAAATCCGAAACAAAAAAAAAAACAAATACTTGTTCGCAACACAGATCCGATTGAAATTCAATCCGAAACGGGAAGGGAAGAGAAGAAATAAGCGATCAAAGAAAGAAGAATTGAGAGAGAAGAAGAACTTACGGTGATGGGTAAGGAGAGAGAACAAAGAGGGAGAAACCGAAATGAGCTGTCGTTTACACAAGGCTAAGCAAGATTCAGATTCAGAAAGAAATAAGAGCCAATAAACAGAAAAAATCACAAAGCTTTTTTTTTTTTTTCCTTTTTCTCTCTCTCGCTTCCTATAAAAGGCCACGCCAAAAATAATGTAATGCCACCTTGAATATGTTCTCTCATTTCTTCTCCCTTGAATGGCTGAGGTTTTTTTATTTTTTTCTTTTTTGAATACTTGAATTTTCTTTTTTGGTAAAAAAACGGCCAAAAAAAGGCACTACTTGAATTATTGTACTACTTGACTTATGTCATTATTAATGTATTAAATTTATAAATAAAAGGCCAAAGTTCTATTTTGGTCCCCCAATTATGCTCAGTGTTTCAAATTGGTCCCCCAGTTATTTTTCGTTCCATATTGGTCCCCCAGTTATGCAAAACTTGGCAAAGTTGGTCCCTCTAACAATTTCCATCTATTTTTCTGTTAAAAAAAAAACATTAATTTTTAACTTCTAAAAGTTTAAATTTGAAGATGATTTAGTTGACCCTCTTCTTCATCTTTCTTTGGAGCGAAAACGGAAGCTCCACGCTATTCGCTTTCCGGTGCTCTAGTCCGGCGGGTCTTGCCGGATTTCCAACCATGGAGGTTTGATACTGTTAAGCTTGGAAGAATCTGTACCGAAACCATCAGATGCTGAATATGTGGCGTTACTCTTGCCGGAGAGGAGAGAGAGACGGAGAGAAAAAGTTTTTTTTTTGTGAAATAAACTAAAACCCCCAATTATTTATTCTCTCTTACATTTTGGTTCTATTATAGAGAAAAAGGTCCTTGATGCAAAAAAATTTAAACTTTTAGAAGTTAAAAATCAATTTTGTCTTTTTTTTAACAGAAAAATGGATGGAAACTGTTAGAGGGACCAGTTTTGTCAAGTTTTGCATAACTGGGGGACCAATATGGAAAGAAAAATAACTGGAGGACCAATTTGGAACACTTGGCCTAAATAAAATATAATAATAAATGTTTTCAATGTATTTTGTAGTTGTAGGACTAGGCCCCCTAAGCATTGGCTTGATCCAAAAAGGTAAAAACTGTACCTTTAGTAGTTTTATAATCTAAATCTGAAAAATTACAAATATATATTGGTTTTCAATTGTATTCGGTAAGATGTAGACCTACTTTTAAAGAATAGCAAGATTTATATTCATTAAGGAAGGATCCACTGCACTCACTCAGTGCAATGAATCTTGCCGTGTGAAACAAATAAATCAAAACTAAGTGTTTCATTAAACAAAAATACTGCAGGATCCACTACACAGATAGCGGATCCATTCTCTTATTTATTCTAACATCCCATTTTAGATGATGGCTTGATCATCACAAGCAAAGACTCAAGCTGTAAACTTGTAGTATATGCATACTTATAAGTTTTTACATTGAAATAGCGAAATTAGTGGATAACTTTTTATAATCAATTGTCAAGCATGTTAAATTTCAATAAATTCCTCGGTTAAATGGTAATGTTGATGTAAATCACTGGATGACTAGACTTAGTAAAGAAAGCAGAAACTGAGATATGTATCATTTCATTTGGCACTTTATGTATAACAATCTGGATATATATCTTGATTCCAAGTAATATGTAGAAATGGTATGATCAAATTATTTCTCATTATATCGACTGAAGATTCCTTAGACATTAAAATATTAGCATCAGGAACAAGGAAACACTGAACTCCTTATATTACTAATCTGATTTCATCTACAAAATTCCCCATATATGTCCTTACAACTGAGAATAATAAGCACTTACCAAATAGAGTGGATATGTAGACCTGCAAGTATTTTAAAAATATACTTGATAGTCTTTTTTGTTTTTGCCTTTAGGAATTTGGACCTGCTTTCAAAATTGATTTATAAAGTAACTAAAATACTAATGATCTGTTCTTCCAAAAAAAAAAAAATACTAATGATCTGTAAGTCAAGTCAATGCAAATTGCAATAACTTCGGTTGGGAAAACTCAAAAACTATCTCATCTGAGTACATAGGAGTTAGGACAGCTGAAAAGTCTTACATACAGTGGCTATACTTCTTGTCATTAAAATTTTTATTCAAAGGTTGATTTTATGTCTTGCTTTTGCTTCCTTAATTTAATCTAAATTATCTGCATCATGTTCCACACGTCCAATCAATGCAAATGGCAATAACTATGGTAAGAAAGAAGACATAACCTTTTATTTACTAAGCTTTTGCATAGTTGAATTTTCTATTATTTTGTATCAGAAAACTTCACCTTGTCACTCTGTTTCTATAGTCAATTATGTTTTTGATATTCATTGACAAAATTGTTAGATGAAGTGACTCCATCAAAGACCCGTAGTCCATACGTAAAAAGAGCAAGGAATGAAGTCATCGCACATAATGGTGATAAATATGCAAACCACAAATTGAAGGTTTCATATCATTACATTACACTAAAACATTCACACTCTTCAAGCATAAAATGGCTTTTGTGCCTCCCATGTCATGCCCATTTTGGTCCATACAGCTTCAAACCATTCTGATCGTTTGTGTGAACTTACTTTGGAATCTTTTGCGCTTGGCTCACTTCGAAATCTTCAAAAGTTGCAAGTTTATTATAATAATTTAAGTGGACAAATCCCAGCTTCCACATGGAATCTTTCTTCCCTTCATTATCTATCTGTGGCTTACAACAACTTGAAAGGGAGCATACCAGAAGAAATAGGCCATTTGAAAAACTTGAGCTTTTTATCAATAGTTGGAAACAATTTTTCAGGTACTGTTCCTTCTTCACTTTACAACATGTCATATCTCACAGTATTATCCATAGCATATAATCAATTAGAGGGCACTCTTCCAGACAACATGTTCTCTAACCTCCCTAATTTGCAAATAGCTGACATAGATGGGAATCGGATTTCATGCCCAATCCCAACTTCCATCTCAAATGCATCTTCTCTTCAAAGTTTTGATATCCGAGACAACTACTTTGTTGGAAAAGTTCCAAGTCTAAGAAACCTGAAAGATCTTTGGTGGCTAAATATGGCATTTAATAATCTTGGCAACAGTTCCAATACTGACTTGGATTTTATACAATCTTTGGAGAACTGTAGTGAACTGATAACTTTAGGTTTGTCAGGAAACAAATTTGGAGGTGTTTTACCTAGTTCCATAGCTAATTTGTCGATCCAACTCAGTGATCTAGCCCGTGGGGGTAATAAGATATATGGAAGCATTCCTACAACTTTAGGAAGGTACAAAAATTTGATTGCATTGGGTCTAGAAGAAAACAAATTTACAGGCCTTATTCCAGATTCATTTGGGAAGTTCCAAAAGATTCAATTGTTACATTTACAAGGAAACCAACTCTCTGGAGAGATGCCAGCCTCCTTAGGAAACCTCACACAACTAGTTGAACTATTGTTGTCAAACAATATTCTTGAAGGGAAAATACCACACATGTTTACAAATTGGAAATATTTGGTAACCCTAGACCTTTCAGAAAACAAGTTTTCTGGAGTTATTCCCTTGCAGGCTTTAAGTACTTCCCCATTGTCCATATTACTGAACTTATCACATAACTTGTTGATTGGCTCTCTACCTCCTGAGGTTGGAACCTTTAAAAACCTCGGCACCTTGGATATCTCATATAATTTTCTTTCTGGTGTGATTCCTGGGACCATTGGAGAGTGCTCAAGTATGGAATACCTTTATTTACAAGGTAATTTGTTCAGTGGAACCATGCCTTCTTCATTAGCTTCATTGAAGGCCTTAGAAAACTTGATCTATCAAGAAACAACTTGTCTGGATCAATACCGAGAGGTTTACAGAGCATTTATGTTCTTGAATTCTTGAATGTTTCTTTTAATGAGTTGGATGGAGCGGTACCAACCGAAGGGGTTTTCAGGAATGCAAGTGCTATATCAGTGGTTGGTAATAACAAGCTTTGTGGGGGGATCTCTGAACTACATTTACCACCATGTCCTATCAAGGTCGACAGACAGGGAAATAAACATCATGTGAAACTCATGGTTCTTATGATTTGCTTAGGTGTTTGTCTTCTTGTTTCTTCAATTCTTGCTATCTGGATTAGGACAAGAAAAAGGATATCATCGCCCACTTCAACAGTTGAACTTTACCAGCTTCCCAATGTGTCTTATCAAAATTTATACTCAGCAACTGAAGGATTCTCTACCAACAATTTGATAGGATCTGGGGGGTTTGGCTCGGTCTATAAAGGAAGGCTTGAATCACAAGAGGAAGTTGTTGCTATAAAAGTTCTAAACCTTCAAATGAAGAGTGCTCAAAAGAGTTTCATTTCTGAGTGCAATGCACTTAAAATTATCAGACATCGAAATCTTGTTAAGATTTTAACATGTTGCTCAAGCATTGATTTTAAAGGACAAGAATTTAAAGCTATAGTCTTTGAGTACATGTCAAATGGAAGTCTGGAAGAATGGTTGCATCCACGTGCAGAAGGTGTATATCAACATAGAACTTTGGATTTTCAACGAAGATTCAATATCCTATATGATCTTGCTTCTGCGCTACATTATCTTCACTATGAATATGTGACACCTATTGTCCATTGTGATTTAAAGCCAAGCAATGTCCTCCTTGACGATGATATGGTTGCTCATCTGAGTGATTTTGGATTAGCAAGACTTCTCTCAAACTTTGATGGCGATTCTCAAAAGCAAATCAGCACAACTGGAATAAAAGGAACTATTGGTTATGCTCCTCCAGGTATGATTTATTATTAGTAGTTGTTCTCTTCTTAACTCCACTTCTTTTATGTACAAATGACTGACCATATACCAATAAATTATATGTCAGAGTATGGAATTAATCTTGATGTATCAATGGAAGGTGATGTGTATTCTTTCGGGATTCTGCTTTTGGAAATGCTTACTGGAAGAAGGCCTACGGAAGAAATCTTCAGAGATAGTCACAATCTCCATAGCTTTGTGAAAGATGCATATAGATAACCTTTTGGAGCTTGTGGACTCAACACTTGTACCGAAACAAAGGGAACAAACAACATCAGCACAAGAAATCAAGATTGAGGAGCTAACCCTTATGCATCCTGATGAAGAAAAGTTGATAATTTCACTCTTTGGAGTTGGACTTGCTTGTTCAATAGAATCACCAAAAGAAAGATTGAACATGATAGATATCACAAGGGAGCTAAATCAAATGAAGAATGCCTTTTGTTTACGTTAGGTAAGTGGATATTAACCACAAAATAGTAAATGTAAAATTGCCTCTTTCCCAAGTGTTCTTAAAACTTTTGATAAAAAAAAAAAAAAAAAAGGCCAAAGTCCTATTTTGGTCCTCCAGTTATGCTCAGTGTTCCAAATTGGTCCCCAGTTATTTTTGGTCCCCCACTCATGCAAAACTTGGCAAGGTTGGTTCCTCAAACCGTTTCCATCCATTTTTCCGTTAAAAAAAAGACAAAATTGAATTTTAACTCCTAAAAGTTTAAAATTTTTGCATCAAGGACCTTTTTCTCTATAATAGAACCAAAATGTAAGAAAGAAAAAATAATTGGGGGTTAATGTTTATTTCACACAAAAAAATCTCTCTCTCTCCTTCCTCCCTACCTACGCCAGTCACCGGATCCCCTCCGCCACATCCGGCGGCGCCGACCTCATGACCGCCGGCAACATCCTCAAGAACATCACCGAACTCGCCTCTCCCGACGGCGACTCCCTCCAACGCGTCGCCGCTTACGTCAACGATTCCATGTTCAAGAACCTCAACGGCGTCCCGAGGCTCTCCGATTAACGAATTCCCTTTCCGATTCGGAGCGATTCCTCGTGAGGAAGCTGTTCCGCGAGCTCTGCCCTTTCTTGATGTTCTCTTACATCGTCACGAACCACGCGATCTCGGAATCCATGGAGAAGGAAGACGTGATTCATGTAATAGATCTGAATGCCTGAATCAAATACTATCATGCCTGATTCATGGAGAAGGAAGACACGAGTTCGGTGATGTTCTTGAGAATGTTGCCGGCGGTCATGAGGTCGGCGCCGCCGGATGTGGCGGAGGGGATCCGGTGACTGGCGTAGGTAGGGAGGAGGGAGAAAGAGAGAGATATTTTTCTGCGAAATAAACATTAACCCCAATTATTTTTTCTTTCTTACATTTTGGTTCTATTACAGAGAAAACGGTCCTTGATGCAAAAAATTTAAACTTTTAAGAGTCAAAAATCAATTTTGTCTTTTTTTAACAGAAAAATGGATGGAAACTATTAGAGGGACCAACTTTGTCAAGTTTTGCATAACTGGCGGACCAATTTGGAACACTAAGCATAACTGGAGGACCAAAATAGGACTTTGGCAAAAAAAAAAAGTGTTCTTTAATACTAGATTTTTTTTGTTGCCCAAGGTATCCTCAACCCGACAGGCCAAGGACTAATCTTCAGTGAATCTTAGCTCCATTTAAAGGTGTTGTTGGCTAAATGGTTGCTGCATATACAAGATGTGATTCAACTCCCAACACTTGTTTAAACAACCTAGTGAGCTGACTACTAGACCAACCAAATTTAATTTAATACTAAATTTCTAGATCATTGTATCAAATAAGCTATTACAGATTTACTTATCTTATAAGTCATCTAAATTACATGTTTGTAATTTCTTAAGTTTATATTTTGATTACGAATTTTTTTAAAAAAATATATAATAATAAAAATTGAAGTTGTCCCAATTGTTAAACGTTATAACTTTTTAGTGAATCACTATATAAAAAGATACAAAAAACAACTCATAGATTTATAAGATAGATATAGAATAATGAGGCAAATCATATATAGAATTATAGATAGCCAACATATATTATAATAATTGAGGTTACGACATATCACATATGACATATGATTTCATAAATATTTTATAATATAACCAAAATAGAAAAGTATAAAATCTTTAGTGGTTTTATAACTAAAATCTAAAACGTTATAAATATATATTGGTTTTAAGTTTTAACTTTAAAATTGTAATCGGTAAGATGTAGTATATGCAACATCCCATTTTAGACGATGGTTTTGATCATCACAACTTCACAAGCAAAAGACTCAAGTTGTAGTATATGCATACTTATAAGTTTTTACTTTGAAATAGCGAAATTAGCGGATACCTTTTTATAATCAATTGTCAAGCATGTTAAATTTCAATAAATTCCTCAGTTAAATGGTAATATTGATGTAAATCACTAGATGACTATTAGTAAAGAAAGCAGAAACTGAGATATGTATCATTTCATTTGGCACTTCATGTATAACAATCTGGATATCTTGATTCTAAGTAATATGTAGAAATGGTATGATCAAATTATCTCTCATTATATCGACTGAAGATTCCTTAGACATTAAAACATTAGCATCAGGAACAAGGAGACATGAATTCCTTATATTACTAATCTGATATCATCTATAAAATTCCCCATATGTCCTTACAATTGAGAATTATAAGCACTTACCAAAATTTAATGATTCCTCTATATTCTATCTATCACAACACCCTCTAAAAAAAAGAAGGGATTTCTGTGAATTTACGGCTTTTAGGAAACAAAAGATGCGTCATCAAAATTATGCAAGAACCAAAGCATAAACATCTTTAAGATATGGCTTTTTCATCAGATATTGCAATGCTGCAATATGTAGTGCTTGAATGCATGCATCTTCGTGTCTGGGTTTCGTGGTCACAAGATATTGTGCTCCTTCAAGCAAAAGATCTCAGACTAGGTTGTATAGATAATCTCTCTGTCAAAATAAAGGCAAAAACAAAAAAAAAACAAAAAAAAACAAAAAACAAAAAAAAACGTATCAAATCAGAAAGATAATCTTTGACACCTCAAGAGTTCAAGAGAAACTCCATAAACATAAGATGAACACCAAACCCACTTATGAAGGAAGAGAAAAGCCACAGATGATTATTTACATTTGAATAAATTATTAAAAGTCATTAAATCCTGCATATATGAAATCACACCATGTGTGTGAGAACAATTTGTTATAATAAAAGGCCTGGCTGATTCTTTCAACTAGCCATCAGAGAAAAAGAAATAAATTCAGATAAATTCAGAAGGAATTAACAGAGATTAACATACTTATCAGTTCATAAGTTACTATCATCGTAGTTCCATAAAGTGACATATTCAAAAATCGAGGACCAAAGCCTCTGTAAAACCCCCACCATCCATCTTCTTTGAGGAGTGCCTTTGTTGTCTTCAAGACTGATGGTCTTCCATCACCATAGTTGTCCATAACCTTTATGCAAATTAAAAGTGGCAAACCCAAATGAACAATATAACAATCAACACTTACAGATAATACCAATTTCACATTTCACATACTAACAAAAACCTAGTTCTCCTCCTTGAAGTAGTGACCAAGCCACAAAACAAGAAATTACATATACCTGAAGCCGTGTTTTTACGGTATCTATGGGGGTAGTTATAACAGAGGAACAAGCACCAGCTACCATCCCTGCTGTAGCCTGGACAGTCACCATTTCCACATGTGAAGGCTTTTTCTCCGTGTCGTCTCTATAGCCCAAACCCCTGAACAATAAGCACATTTGAATTAAAAAAAGAAAGAAAAATGTGAAGATATAAACTCTGGGAACAACAAATACATAGCTCTAAAACAGAAGGTACCTCCAAATGATGTGTTGTGCTGCACCATATGAACCCCACCAAAGTGCAGATGCTGGTGACTGGGTTATAGCTGTTAATCCAAAGCCTCTATAAAAGCCACGAAAACCCTCGGCCTTCATAACGTTACGAATGACATCAAATGCTCCACTGCTGTAAGTTGTTCCCGGGAGACCTTGTACCATTAATCTCTGGCAGATCTATGAAAAGAATGAAACTCTTTTATTTTAAGGAAGAAATGGTCAGGATTTTACAAGAAATTTTCTTTTAGTTCATAGATTTACAATAATACATCCCCCATAAAAAAAATGATAGGCTAGCAGCTATGGAATCAGAGAAAATATTACATACCACATCCAAAGGCACATAGTATACACAAGAAACTAAATTTGAGAACATTCCTGCCACTCCACTTGCGAGGCCAATACGTGATGCTTCCGGCATATCAAAACGTTGTGTGTATTTTAACATAAAGTCTTTGGACATCTCAAGTGATGTTAGAGCTAAGACCCTACCAGGCAATGATCCAATAGCAGAAGTACCAAAACCTCTAAAGAGTCCAGGAATACCATCATTTTTCAATATATGAGTAAATACTGATGTTCCTCTCATATGAGAGAGTCCAGATCCAGCCACTTGCATTCTTGTCTTTACCACAGCCGTTGGATGAAGCAAGGCTGACTGAGCAGTAAAGAGTATAGCACCAATGACATGAAACTTGGTTTTATCCAGCCTGGTTTTGAAGTCATTGAGACAATAAGAATTTTAGTTCAAAGCCTACTTTTTATATTCATCAAATTATCAATTCAGAGATGTTATAAAAAGGACATTCAATGAAAACATAGTTAACAAAAGGTATGTCCCAATCACCAACAATTGAAGAAAACAAGAGGCATGAGCCTTCTATCAACTAATATGCTTAACGGTCTAAAAGCTAAAAGGAACTAAGTGGAGTACATTAATTAAAGTCATGGGATTCTAGGAATAAAGTAAGTTGAAAATGTAAGCAAGCATACGAATGAGATGCCATCTTTACCAGCATTTTCACGTTTTAAAGACAATATATGAACTAAAAGTGTTAGTAGACGCAATAAATCCACAATCACCTTCTCTATTTTTCAAAGTTCTCGAGAAAAACATCAACTCTGCTTACATTACTTCGTTATGAACAAACAATAAATTAGAGTAACCATATACACAGGGTCGTTTAATTTAACAAAATTTAGAAAACCCCAGAATAATTTAGTAGTAACTTTGGTAACGAAAGTTGGTTGAATAATGAGAGGAAGAAAAATGTATGAGATGGTTTATGAGTAAACCTGTCCCAGTTGATCTCTGTGTCAGCCAGCGCCAGCTTTGGAGTAGAAGGAGCCTCAGCATCCATAGCCATCGAACCGAAAAGAAAAGAAAAGAAAAGAAACGTTTCTTTCTTCCGTATTGGGTAGTTTCTTTGGGATCGCGTTTGAGAGGAGCTGAGAAATTTCGAGTGTGCAATTTTGTTTTCTAGAAGTTTTTGGTTCAACGGGTTACGGGAAACATATCTTATACACGAGACCATAGGGGCCACCTCGCAATTTAAGAAACCTATTTGGCAAAAATATACGACATTTTTAAATTTTTATCATTGTGTGAAAAAAAAAATATCATATAACAAAACATAATTTTTTTTTATTGGCCTGAAATATAACAAAACATATTATTTTTTATATTTTTGTTTAAGATCATAATTTAAGGCAAAATTATCTATTTGGTCCCTAAGCCTTATATTAATATTCAATTTCGTCCAAATAGTTTTGATAAACAAAAGTATGGCTAGAGTTTTACCTTAGTTCGTCGAGTGAGCTGCTAGGCTTAGTGATTGAGTGCACCAGTTGAAATGCCACAGGGGTAGCCCTGTAAAAGAGATTCTGACGCTCAAGTTAGTTGTAGATAAGAGTGTTTAAGAGTTTAGAGTGAATAGAGTAGCTAATCTGACTTCGGGCTTATGAAGTATTTATAGAGGAAGAAGGCTAATGGACTAGTAGGCTAGCGAAATCCCTGGGATGTGGATCCCCAAAATCTCGGAGCCAAATAGTGGATATAGAGTCGTTGTGGCTTGTGTAACGAGTCCAAGATATGAGGAAGTCGAGTTCTCGGAGTCATGCGGTTTACCAAGTCTAGGCATATCGGGCGAGCGACCCTTGGAGTAACCAAGGGGTTGACGAGCGAAGTTAAGAATAGCCTGACTGGCTATCGAGTAGCCTAAAATCATGTATATCAAGTTTGTTTTACTATAATTTTATCTTTAAAGTTTCTCATTTCCATTAATTTTATTTTTAACTAACTCTATCTAATAGATTAACTTTAAGTTTTACGTGATTTTTAATATGAATCAAAAATTATTTTTTATTTTTTTTAGTAATTTTATTTACATTTGAAATTTTATAATTAACAAAAAAATAAAAAAAATAATCAAAATATACACATTTAACTTGTCTTACAAATAAATAACCCAAGCTTTTTTGAAAGATATATCATTACAAATTCTTCTTTTACCAAACTTTTGAGTGAATCAAAGGTTGGGGTGGGTGTACAAGGGCCGAGTTTCTACCTTACCTGAGATTCGACTTAGTTAGACCCGGGTCGGGTCACCGAGTCTAGTTGGGTCTAATTGAGTCAATTTTTTTATATTTATTTACTTAAGTCATTCATTTATTTTATATTTTCATATGATTTTTAATTTGTATATATTGATAAAAGAATTAATTTTGAATCATTTTAGTAATATTTTTATTAATAAAAATATTTTATTAATTTATCTGTTAAAAAAATATTGGTTAATTGAGATTAAATATATATTTTATGTATTTTTAATATACCATTAATAAAACCAATAATACATATGTTTTTTCTATAATAATACAAAAATAATTTGTAAAAACTAAAAGAAATATAACTAATGAGTATACCTAGGTTGAGCCAAGTTTATAAACACTAGACTCGGGACCCAGATCATTCTGAGCCAAATTTTGTTCACCCCTAATCAAAGGCATTGCTTCCTTTGTTTACTTGGTGTTGAATAAACGTTCCCGCTCATTCTTAGTTTTGTCCCGTTGTATCATTGAGATTTGGGACNCTTTTTTTTTTTTTTTTAATTTAGACAAAATTAATTTATAATAGTATATAATTTATTTTTTAAGATTTTAGTTGTTACAATCCGTAATTTTTTTTAAACAAACCTCTCTCTCCTTCTCTCTCTAAATAGACTTTAAAATATTATTACTTGAGAGTTTTAACAAATATGATCCTTAATTTTACAATGATCCTTAATTTTGCTTCATTTTAATAAATATGATCCATAATTTGTCAAAATACAATAGCATACTATCATGTATGGAATAGGTCTCTAATTGAGAGTTTCACTCCTTCTAGATGGTTGAAGCAAGATGATCTTGTTTTTCTTTACTACTTTATTTTGAGTATGATTTTTTTTGTTTTTACATATTATTACTTGCATAGAGCAACTAAAGGAAAGCGATTAAAATGAGAAGAAATGAGTGTGAATCTTTTCACCTTATATTTGTTGATGATTTGATTTTATTTGAGGAGACTCCTGCTGACCAAGCTCTTGTAATGAGAATGTGTTTGGATTTATTTACCAATTGTTTAGAGCAAGCAATTTTTTGTTCATAAAAACTGAATTATATTAAAACAACACAATTCAGAGTACAACAATAAACCAAACAACCAAAATACATTAGCAAATTAACAAACTACAACGTTAAAGAAGACATTTCCTATAAGAGTGCATAGTGCCCACTCTATTAGCATAAACAAAGAGCTTTAAAAAAAAGGAACATCATGGAAAACAATAAAAACGAGCTCTCTTTTGATTAGTAAATTCCCTTCTCTCAAAACATACACAATCTTTGATTAGTAAAGGAGTCGAGATCTAACCTGCACATGTTAATAAGAGAGGCATGATGATGTGTAGAGAGGAATCTATAACATTGTTTAATAAATTACAGGTAAATTGCAATTTGGTACCCTGTGGTTAGGGGTGGTTCCACTTTGGTACCCTGAAAGAAAAATTTTTGCAGTTTGGTGCCCCGTGGTCAGCTCTGTTAGCAAATTGGTCCCCTGTGCTTTATTTTTGTCAGGATTTAACGACAAATGTGATTGTGACCACGTTAAAATGTCAAAAACCTCCCAACAAGTCTTCTTTTATGCGTTTAAGTCCTTTCCCTTTACTAAAAGGGATCAAAACATAAAGAAAACATAAACTAAAGAGTACATTATGTAATTTTACTATTGAGTTGAAATTAATTATAAAAGGGTCTTTAGAATTCTAATATTATAGAATTTTCTCATTTTCATAAGATTTCTTTTGAATAAATCCTGATTTAATTACACTTTAATCCCAAAATTTTATGATCTTTATCAAAAAATCCTCATATTCAACTACCAGAAGCTGAATTTTTCATTCAAGTATACTACAAACAAATTAAAACCTCCAAATTTTTCCAAAATCAAGCCCCACAAATTTCTTCAGGCCCCACAAATTTCATTTAAATACACTACAAACAAATCAAAACCCACAAATTTCTTCAGACCCACAAATCAAAACCCCCAAATTTTTCCAAAATCAAGCCCTACAAATTTCTTCAGACCCCACAAATTTCATTCAAGTACACTACAAACAAATCAAAACCCTCAAATTTATTCAAAACCACATATCAAAACACCAAATTTTTCCAAAATCAATGAGCAATGACAAGAAGATCCAGGCGATATATTCACCTTCACATCACACAAAATCCTATTCCAAAGCTTCAATTCACATTCTCTCGTACCTTCCTCCAACATCCTACTAAAATTAACCCAACAAAACAACCCAGCATTCCCTTTCAAACACTCTATTCTCGCACTCTCCAATCCTCGTACCATCATTTCATACCTTTTCCTTAGTCTCTCTCTATTTTTCTCCACATTTTCTCCCTAAACTCCTTGTCGTTTAACAACCAAGCTAACAAACGCTGCGTCTGCGACGACACTAGCATGAAGCTCAACATTCTCCTCGCCGTCTCGAGCCTCCTAAATTCCATTTTCGAATATCGAGAGACTCACTTCTTCATCTTCTTATGCATTGCTTAAAATTTCTTCTATAAATTCCTCGATTCTCTGAAACCCCTAATCCACCAGATACACATTTGATCAGATCCATATCGATTTCCTATGGGCCAATCCGACATGCCTCCTTCCAAGCGTATCTTCCGTCAATGGTGGCTCCTGGACGTCGTAACAGCAGCGTTCTCCGGCTTCGTAATGCTGATTCATATCGATTTCATTCTTCGAGATTATTAGGTCTCAAGAAATTGGTCAATGATGATGTTGATTTGTGGGGCTTATTTGGAAAAATTTGGGGGGTTTTATTTGTCGATCGGAAGAAATTTGGGGGTTTTGATTTGTTTGTAGTATACTTGAATGAAATTTGTGGGGCTTGATTTTGGAAAAATTTTGGGGTTTGATTTGTGGGTCTGAAGAAATTTGGAGGTTTTGATTTGTTTGTAGTGTACTCGAATGAAATTTGTGGGGTCTGAAGAAATTTGTGGGGCTTGATTTTGGAAAAATTTGGGAGTTTTGATTTGTTTGTAGTGTACTTGAATGAAAATTTCAGCTTCTTTTAGTTGAATATGGGAATTTTTTGATAAATCATAGATGCTCATTTGTCTTTTGAGGTTCTAAGAACTATTTTGATAAAGATCATAAACTTTTGGGGTTAAAGTGTAATTAAATCAGGACCTATTCAAAAGAAATCTTATGAAAAAGAGAAAATTCTGTAATATTAGAATTCTAAAGACCCTTTTATAAATAATTTCAACTCAATAGTAAAATTACATAATGTACTTTTTAGTTTCTGTTTTCTTATGTTTTGATCCCTTTTAGTAAAGGAAAAGGACTTAAACGCATAAGAGAAGACTTATTGGGAGGTTTCTGACATTTTAACGTGGTCACAATCACAATTGCCGTTAAATCCTAACGGAAATAAAACACAAGGGACCAATTCGCTAACGGAGCAAACAACGGGACACCAAACTGCAAAAATTTTTCTTTCAGGGTACCAAAGTGGAATCGTCCCTAAACACAGGGTACCAAACTACAATTTACCCATAAATTAACAACATACAGACAAATATTTAACAACAATAAGATCACAACTATTATTCTTAGCTAACTTAATGCCAAAATAGATAGCCCAAAATTCACCCAAAGGCCAAAAAGACTAGAGTCTCTTTTCATAAAACAAGTATAACCTTTAATCCATCTCCCATATTGATCTCTCATGATACCAGAAGAAATATTCCAAAGTTTCAGAAAAAAAAAAATAGTGAAACGAAAAGTCTAGTTTGAAAACACCATGGAGTTTCCGCTGTAAGTCCAAAACAAAGTAGGGCTATTTTCGGAAAGTAGTTGAAAATAAAAAAAGATGTCGCAAAACGCATCGTATCTTATATTTGTTAGAATCTCTATTTGTGACTCTTTCCTTTATCTGCTTCTCTCTCCTTCGTTTTGTCACACAAACCCAAACCGCCAAAGGCTCCCTCGTTTCAATTGATGGTTAGGGTTTTTTAGGCGCTTCTGCTTCGATGCTTGGACCCCTCAATTCCAATCTGCGACAACGTTCCGTGCCTGCCATGGCTTGATTCATTTTTGTTTTTCTTCTCTTCGGGTAAATTTATCGCTTCGCTTCTTTTTTTTAATCGTTTGTTCTTTCTCTCTGTTTGTTATTCACTCTTTGTATTTGGAGAATTTAGGTTTTACTACACGAATACTAGGTCACTTTACAGGGTTTATTTATGAGGTTTCGAGCCATTTGCGTGTTTTCTCTTCTCGACTGTTCGATGGGGTATTTAAGAGTGAGAGTGTTTGTTTCTAGGTTGATTGGGGTAGATTTTGGCTGTTTGTGGCGATGGTGGTTTCTTAATTAGTAAGCTACTGAGCTTCTTTCGATTTGAAGGTCAAATAGCTTTGCTGTTATGCTTCTCGGTAGCTCCGATTGAAGGGTTGCGTTTTTATAAGAAGTATATTGATATTGATTTTGGCGTTGGAAGTTACCTTGAGATTGGAAGAGTGGTGTTGATACATGTTCCAGGCGTTAGCTATTGTATCTTTAAGTCTTTTCTTTGGTTCAGTCTCCATTCTCTCTTTCTCGTATTGGAAACATCTTGATTTGGTCTTATTACTGTGCGATTTCTGGAAAATGTCTCTTAATTGGGTTGCATCTCCTGGTATCAAACTAACAATCAAAGGGCGTTTTACTACTATTGAGGTGTTGCATTGAAAACCATTACCGTGGTTGTTTTGGTGCAACTTCGTTGTATTGTACTAGTTCTTGTGTCTGCGATTCATTGCATTCTTGGCATGAGTTGAGGGCGAGGGTTTGAACTGGTATTTCAATGTAAGTAAGAAAAACTTTGTGGTTTTGTGCTGCCATCTTAATCCGATTGTCACATCTTAAAGGTGTCTACAAGTTGTGCATTTAGAGTTAGAGATAGTGCAGTTACTTGACAGTGCTAAGGGTTGAATAAGCTCAGTTAATATGATTGACGTGTAGTTATTATTACATTCTAGTCAAAAGGGGCAGAACCACAGAATCTTGATTGTTATTTCTGTTTGCTTTTAGTGGATTAATTTCCTGGTTTTGAGTGTCTGTACTATGTTCTTATTTGAATAGGTGTTTCCAGGTGTGATTGTGGAAATACACATAATAGACATGGCTACAGCAGAGGCAACTGCGGCTGCTCTTGGTCCGCGATATGCACCTGATGATCCCACCCTTCCAAAACCTTGGAAGGGATTGATTGATGGAAGCACGGGTCTATTGTACTATTGGAATCCTGAAACCAACGTCACCCAATATGAAAAGCCTACTGCATTGCCACCACCCTTGCCTGCAGGCCCACCTCCTGCAGTTTCTACACCCAAGCTGGCTCCCATTCCAGTGGCTCATTCAATGCAACCCAGTGGGGTGGTGGCACAGCATGGACAGCAGTTACCACAAGCTTCTCACCAACTGGGACAGCAAGTGAGCAACCTATCCCAACAGCAGGGCCAAGGGCAACCTATGCCACAACAGCAGAGTCCCCTGGTGGCGCAGGTCCCTCAACAGCAGCAGCAGCCTCCATCTCAAGTGGCCCAAGTTGGACAGCAGCAGACCTCTCAGCAAGTGCAGTCCATGCCACAATCAAGTTTGCAGCAAGTCAGACAACAGGTGTTGCCTATGAGTCAGCAGATGCCACAGCGGCAAAGTCAGCAATTGCATCATCAGATTCCACAACAAGCCATACAGTCACAGCATTTTGGGCAAGGAGCCGCTCAGGAGTATGGTTCTTATATGGTACAGCCACAAGCACACCAGTTTTCACACCAGAACATGCATTTCATGTCATATTCGCCAATTCCATCAGGGCAGCAAAATCCCCAACAGATTCAGCATAACACACATGGTCAACCAATGGAAAATCAGCAGGGGCTTAAAGATTTTAAAAATGCGAGCCAAGTTGGTCTTTCACCATCCCAGTATCAACAAAAGGGTGCCTTGTCTGTTCAAAACAATCAGAACATTCCTGCTGGAATAACTTCTGTCCAAGTGCCACGTATAGGTGTTAATGCTAGCCAACCACAACAATTTGGTGGCATTTCGGGGAGTGTGCAACAACCTTCCTCTACAATGCATCCACATCATGGTAGTTCTGATTTAGTTTATCAACATGGCCATAACTTTCAAAACCAGTTGGGCCCAGGGATGATGCACAGTCAGCCGACTAATGTCAATCCTGCTGACCCGAAAGTGGGGCATGAGGATAATTTACGTGGTAGATCTGTGAATGATTATTACTACAACTCTGGCAAAGAGGTGCAAGGGATGGGTTCCCAGCCACCAAATATTGCACCAATACCCATTTCCAGAAATCAGCAGGTAAAGGGTCAAGTTTGAGTCAGTGACATGTTTTTTTCCTTTTTTATTACCTAATATTTGTTGTTGCCAGCACATTATTATAAGAATCCTATTCATGTTACCATTTAGATATTATAGAAAGTAACTTTCTGTTTAATGCTAGTGTAGTTTTGTAAATATATGTGGATTTTAAGTTGATGATTTTGTACTACTACTGTTACAGGATATGAGGATTGACAGTTCCCCTTTTCAAAATGTAATGCCTAGCGGAAATGGGTTCAGTGGTGTCCCAGGACATGGTATGCACAACACGTTTAATCCTCCGATAGGGGGAACTCCCCCTCTTGCAAGTAACTCTTTGGCAAGGCCTCACGTAACTGATCTCTCGCCAGCTGAAATTTATCGACAGCAGCATGAAGTCACAGCAACAGTCTGTTCTTTTTCTTTTCAAATCCTTTTTGGTTGATAGTGACATAGTGTACCAACATTTATACAAATATATATGGATGCAAATATCTTAATTGGCAGATTTTGACATGACCAAGCTTTTATTAGCCCTAATCTTGTATGTTATCATGACTGACCTGCATGTTAAAGTTATGGTTTTTTAAAAAAATATATGAAAAAAATTCTTTTTCATTTGGTATGATCTATTTTAGATGGATGCTGGTTTGCTAAGAATTCAGAAGGTTTTCTATGGATAGTGGTGGGGCTTTGGCCTTCTACTGTTGTTTTTATTGTCATGTAGAATGCTTGCCTTTGCATTATCTCTCTGTTTCTCTTCTTTAGCTGTCATGTAGAACTTTCTGTTTCCTTGTATAATGTTGACTGCACTGTTTCTGATGCAAGTATTTGTTGTGTGTGCAGGGTGACAATGTTCCTCCACCATTCATGACATTTGATGCTGCTGGGTTTCCTCCAGAGATTTTGAGAGAGGTAAGCTTGTCCTTTCCTGTTTCATGTTGTTGCATGTATTTGACAATTCCTAGTAAAGTACTGGGCCCACCTCTTTTTTCCTTTGGTTTTTTCTTAAACTTTACTTTTGAACTCATCTATTCTCGCTTGTCGCAGGTGCGATATCTGCTCCAGAGCAGGAGCATATGTCGTACGCTGCAGCTATTGTCACACTTGCATGTGCAACTACTATCCTGATTTTTGGAGCCTGCAAAATGGATGGTTGGAGCCTTTCTTGGGCATCTTCTAGAAGGGTGGTTGGCCCTTTATTCAAATTTCACCATATGTGACGTGGGATTTGTTGCTTATTGGCTCCGCCTCTTATGTTTTTATTGCCCTTTTTAGTTGCCTCAAGTTGCTTCAGTAAGCAACCATAACCCATGGGTCCTTCTCATTGTTGTTTGATAAATTATGTGCACCCTTGTATGTGACTATGTGTTCTGTAAATCAAAAGGAATTGGATGTACCCAATGTCCCTGGTGCTTATTGCCTGTACTTGTTCTTATTTCAGATATATTCTGCTGGCTTCTCAAGTCCAACGCCTATTCAAGCTCAAACATGGCCTGTTGCCCTACAGGGTAGGGACATAGTGGCTATTGCCAAAACAGGCTCTGGAAAAACATTGGGTTATTTAATGCCTGCATTTATGATTCTTAGGCAGCTGCGTAACAATCCTCTGAATGGCCCCACAGTCTTGGTATTGGCTCCAACACGTGAGCTTGCAACACAGATTCAAGATGAGGCCATTAAATTTGGCCGAACTTCACGGGTTTCTTGCACGGTCTGTCTTTTTAACCTTTAATCACCCTTTTTGTCAGAGTTATTGTCTGTTGCCTTGGTTTTCATGATCTGTTGTTGGAGCATCTCTTGATTTCTTTTCTCTCTGCAGTGCTTGTATGGCGGAGCCCCTAAAGCTCTTCAGCTGAAAGAGTTAGATCGTGGAGCAGACATTGTCGTTGCTACACCTGGTCGCCTCAATGACATCCTTGAAATGAAGAAAATAGACTTTGGTCAAGTTTCACTTCTTGTGCTTGATGAGGCCGACCGAATGCTTGATATGGGTTTTGAACCTCAAATCCGGAAGATTGTGAATGAGATACCACCACGCAGACAAACTCTCATGTACACAGCAACCTGGCCAAAAGAAGTACGGAAAATTGCCGGTGATCTTCTTGTTAATCCTGTCCAGGTTAACATTGGAAATGTTGATGAGCTTGCTGCCAATAAAGCTATTACACAGGTTTGATTTACATCCATTTGTTTAAAAGTAGAACTTATTGTACTGGTTGGTTTCTTTCTAAATGTTATGAGCTTCTAATGGATTCTCTTTCGTCTTCCTTATATATTTCATATAAGAAATTCATTTTTGTTAGATTTTTTTGTTTTCTAGTGACTCATTGTTTTTTTTTTGTTCTCTGCATGAATATATTTTGTAACCTTGAAGTATGTTGAAGTCGTCCCTCAAATGGAGAAACAAAGACGTTTAGAGCAAATTATCAGATCTCAGGAACCAGGTTCTAAGGTCATAATATTTTGTTCCACGAAGAGGTTATGTGATCAGCTAGCCCGTAGCATTGGCCGCAATTTCGGTGCTGCTGCAATTCATGGAGACAAATCTCAGGGTGAAAGGGACTGGGTTCTAAATCAATTTAGGACTGGGAAGTCACCAGTTCTGGTTGCTACCGACGTTGCTGCCCGTGGGCTTGACATTAAGGATATAAGGTTAAATGCTTTCTAACAAAAGTATATCTCATCTAGTATTTGAATGGAAATTTCCGAAGATTTAGTTTCTTGTATGATTTTTGAATGCAATTCAATGCATTAAATTACTGTGATATTCTTAGTTAGTACATTATAGCCTTTGCTTCATTTAATACAGCATGGGGGAGGGGATGAATTTTATGTTTACTCTTAAGATTTCCATGTTTCAGGGTTGTGATCAACTATGATTTTCCCACTGGAATTGAGGACTATGTACATCGGATTGGACGAACAGGAAGGGCTGGAGCCACTGGAGTGTCATACACCTTTTTCTCAGAGCAGGACTGGAAACATGCTGGTGACTTGATAAAAGTTTTGGAGGGTGCTAACCAGCTTGTGCCTCCTGAGTTACGTCAGATGGCTTCACGTGGGCCAGCTAATTTTGGAAAGGACAGGGGTGGAATGAATCGTTTTGACTCTGGTGGTGGCCGTTGGGACACTGGTGGCGGTGGTGGCATGAGAGATAGCGGCTTTGGTGGTCGTGGTGGCATGAGAGATAGTGGGTTTGGTGGTCGTGGTGGCATGAGGGATGGTGGTGGGTTTGGTGGTCGTGGTGGCATGAGGGATGGTTCCGGTGGGCAAGGTGGAAGAGGTGATTTATTTTCTGGTAGGGGCAATAGGGGTCGTGGAATGGGTGGTGGTCGTGGTGGTTGGGGTAGGGGGGAACGGGGCCCCCATGATCGGTTCACTATGGATGGGCGAGGACGGGGGCAGGGGCGTGGGCGTGGACGTTTTGATAACAGAAGAGATGTTGCTTACAGGAGTAGAGGTAGAAGTTACAGTCGCAGCCCTGAAAAAGTTCGTACATGGGATTATAGTAGTAGTCGCAGCAGAAGCAGAAGTAGGAGTAGGAGCTGGAGTAGGGATCGTAGTCGTAGTTGGTCTGGTGGTCGGAGTCGCAGTTACAGCCGTAGCAGAAGCCGAAGTCGCAGTCGCAGCGGCAGCCGTGGCCGCCGTGGTCGAAGTTACAGTCGCAGTCGTAGTCGCAGCCCCAGCTATGATAGACGCAATAGGCCAAATAGACAAATTTCTGATCAAAATGACCGTGGGGGACGAGAAGCAGAAGCTTTTGAACCAAGAATGCCCCCCATGTCTTCCAGCAATCAGGAAAATTCATTTCAGGGAACGGAACACGCAGAGCAGCTACCAGTTGCTGGGGGTGCTGAGCCTGTTAATCCAGATTCTGCAGTAGACCCTTCCCTTCAATCAGTTCCTAATGTCTGAAGTGATGCTTAATATCTCCCATTTTTGTAAGGGCATTCCATTCCTACTTTTGTTTGCTGAGTGGCCATTTTTTTAACCTCTATTTTTGCCTATATTGGCTTTACATGTTAATGTTAATAGCCTCTGATGGGAAGCTTAGGTCAAAATCATCTGATGGGGTGGTTAAAGAAAACTTCCCAACTTGGGGGAATCTTGGGCTGGCTAAAATTAATTGTTGGACGGCATTTATTTTGATGAAGTTAGCTTTGTATCAGTTGTGGAATTGGGATAGATTAATGAGGCGCAACTCTTCATGTTATTGTATCAGATCAATTGACTTCTATGGTAATTACTTTTTTTATTTTTTAAAATTTCCCCATTTCTTGTCTCAAATGAAAATCTACCCTTCCTCCAAGGTCTTTTGTTACGCAAAATTATTTTTCCTCTGTATCATTCTCTGATAGTCTGATTTATTTTCTTGCAATAGTGTGTGAACTGCATTAGAAGTTTAGAACTACAGCTGCAAAGCGAGGTTCATAATGTATTTTAAGTATTACCTATAAACTTAAGAAATAAAGATGCAACTTTTCTTTGTTTGCTTGGTTGTGTACCCTAGCCAAGGCATCTTTATGATTTGCTGTTTATATATATAAAAAAAATCTCTTTGAAGGAGGTAACTAAATATTAAATCGGGGCTAAAATTCATTTAATCGTTAAACATTTTGCGAAATATTAGACACCTTGATAATAGTTGAAGTGTTTTGTAGTTAAAATTTGATGAAAGCTATTTATTTAATTTACTAATTGAACTTAAATAACTTAACGTCTTCAAAAACTTAATAGCTTATGGGTTGGCTGACAAGAATTTTCTTTTGGATTTTTCGTTGGTTGTAGAGACTATTTATTTAATAGTCTGGTTTGTGTTAAAATTTGATGAAAGCTATTTATTTAATTTACACATGGGGTGAAAAAATGTTATTTAGATATGATCACTTGGTCTAAAATCTAAATGTAGATAGATTAACGGGAACGGAAATTCTCTCTAGAGGCTTCTGGAGGGAATTTAAAATTTCTTCTTCTTGGTCATTAGCGTAAGATGCTTATCGAATTTTCTTTCTTAATTTTTATAGAATTTAATATTGTGTCTTTCTCCCCAAGCAAACCCCTTAAACAAATTCTTGGAAACTCACTATTTTACTTTTATATTGTCATCTAAACGAGATATCCTTTTCTATTTGAAAGTGCCTCCAATCCGATGTAACCAATTTATCCATTGACTAATTTAATTACAATAATATGATATTATAAAATGTGTATGAAAAACAATTAAAATAGAGATAAAAAAGCCCTAAAAAAATGTCGTAAATTCATCTTCGTTAGGAAATAAAAGCGAGGGAATCATCGTTAATTCTGGGGCTACGCTATTTTGACAGAGGAGTTCACGCAGTACTTTCAGTGAGTGGCACTGTCGGTGGAGCAAATCGAAGGGCAAAAAGGGGAAAGAAAAGCGAGATGCTCATTGGACAGTTTTTAGGTGATGCGGCTGTCAACGTAACTTTACTATCCTGCGTATAAAGTAAGCAGCTTGAAACGTCGCCGTTTGGAATACGCCTATTCGAATTTGTTAATGAAAACAGCAAGTGGCGTTTCCGTTGTATCCAAAACAAAGTAGGGCTATTTTCGGAAAAAAATGGTTGAAAATTAAAAAATTAAAAAAATGTCGCAAAACGCTTCGTATCTCTCATATTTGTGTGACTCTTTCATTTTCTGTGCTTCTCTCTCACATAACACACACTCTTTCTCTCTCTTCTGTTTTTTCATTCACACAAACCCAAACCGCCAAAGGCTCTCTCGTTTCAATTCATGGTTAGGGTTTTTTAGGCGCTTCTGCTTCGCCATCAACATGTTGAACAAAACCATTCCTTCGCTGCTTGGAGCTCTCAATTCCAATCTGCGAGAACGTTTCGTGCCTGCTATGGCTTGATTCATTTTTGTTTTTCTTCTCTTTCGGGTATAAATTTCTCGCTTCGCACACTTTTTTTTTTGTTTCAATATTTTGTTCTTTCTCTCTGTTTGTTATTCACTCTTTGTATTTGGAGAATTGAGGTTTTACTACACGAATACTAGGTCACTTAATAGGGTTTATATATGAGGTTTCGAACCATTTTCGTGTTTTCTCTTCTCTGACTGTTCGATGGCGTATTTAAGAGTGAGAATGTTTGTTTCTAGGTTGATTGGGGTGGATTTTGGCTGTTTGTGGCGATGGTGGTTTCTTAATTAGTAAGCTACTGAGCTGCTTTTCGATTTGAAGGTCCAATAGCTTTGCTGTTATGCTTCTCGGTAGCTCCGATTGAAGGGTTGCGTTTTTATAATAAGTATTGGCGTCGGAAATTACCTTGAGATTGGAAGAATGGTGTTGATACATGTTCCAGGCGTTAGCTTTGTAGCTTTAAGTCTTTTGTTTGGTTCAGTCTCCATTTTCTCTTTCTCTTTCTCGTATTGAAATCATCTTGATCTTATTACTGTTCGGTTTATGGAAAATGTCTCTTACTACTGTTGCATCTCCTGGTATCAAACTATCAATCAAATGGTACTCTACTACTGTTGAGGTATTGCATTGAAAACCATTACCGTGGTTGTTTTGGTGCAACTTCGTGGTATTGTACTAGTTCTTGTGTGTGCAATTCATTGCATTCTTTGCATGAGTTGAGGGCGTGGGTTTGAACTGGTGTTTCAATGTAAGATTGAAAAACTGTGTGGTTTTGTGCTGCCATCTTAAAATCGTATTTTCGCATATCTTAAAGGTGTCTAGAAGTTGTGTATTTAGATTTTGAGATAGTGCAGTTACTTGACAGTTCTAAGGGTTGAATAAGCTCAGTTAATATGATTGATTTGTAGTTATTTATTACATTCTAGTCAAAAGGAGGAGTACAGGAAAGATTAAAGTGAGTAATCGAGTCTATTTCAGTTGAGGCTCAAAAATTCATTACTGTTACCTTGCGGGATGCATATGTTTCTGTCTCTTATGTTTGAGCTCTGTGTATACAGTATACACCCTTCCAATAAGAGAGGAAAAATATTAAAACTCGGATTGGAGAATAGAGACAGGAGAAGAAATGAAAGAGGGAAAGCATAAATTGTGCCTTGATGTGGTTTTGTTTGAATATCAACAGTGGAGCACTTTCGTTTAACTTACTTGGATTATCCAAAGCTTTGTCAAGCAACAATAAGCCAAAATCAAGCTGTATCTGTCAAGAAGTTTATGAATACTCGTATATTGGATTATTTGGTGCACATATTAGAGTTGATACATGTGGTACACAGATATATGAACCACTTTGAAGCTTTGGTGCTTTCTAGGATGTTTTCCATGAGTTTTTTCTTTATGTTTTAGAGTGCAGTCTAAATATTTCTGACTTCCTGTCGTATTTTATCTTTTTTTCTTAATTTTTGTTGAATTGTTGTGTTTGCTTATGTCTGTTCATTGTTTTCTGCAGTGGTGGCAATTTTGATATGGAAATGTATGATGTTTCTGAAACTAGAAACCCAGATTCTTACTTGGTAACTTTTTATTTTGTGGAACATTTGTCCATTGATCACTACTATTTGAAGTTTGATTAAATGTTTTGACACTATAGTGAACCTAAGCATTTTCTATGTAGTGTTATTGAGCTAGTGTGGTGGTCAATAATATTCTATTGCTTTAGATTGAAGGTGCTAATTTAAACTCAAATTTGAGGAGCCCAAATCTTGAACAATCTGAAGTCATGTATAACGAAGGAGTCCCTGAGTTTGTTGTTGATCAGAACATGTATTACCCTGCTGCCACCAATTACGGGTATTACTGTACAGGTAAATTATAGACTTACAAAATTTGATGCTTTTACATTGATAGTGTGATACCTTTCTAACTAAGGTAATATTGTGTACCTTTTGGGACTAGGTTTTGAACCACCCGGGGAATGGGAGGACCACCATAGGATTTTTGGTGTAGATGGTCCCGATATCCAGTACACGGTAAGTTGAATTCCTCTCTTTTAACCCTCATCTCTGGCCTTCTAAATAATCTTTTGTCTTTTTGGTTGATCTTGACACTTATGTTTCTGCTCCAGGGTGCGCAAAATGAAAGTATGCCATATGTATATTATACACCTAGCTATGGATATGCACAGTCTCCATATAATCCATACAATCCTTACATTCCTGGTGCTATGATAGGAGTTGATGGCCCATTTGGAGGAGGACATCAGTATTACACCCTCCCCAATTATCAAAACCCTGTTTCTTCTCCTGCTTACATTCCTCTTGTTGTTCAACCGGACGGTTTTCCAGATAGTTCTGTTGACTCATTATTCGATGTCGGTGCTTCTGTCAGTAGATCTGATGGAAGAGGTTTGAAACATAAGTTCAATTCAGCTTCTGGTGCCTTTAATAGGAACTCATCAAAACCTTTATCAAATCAGACAAGTTCCTTGAGCAGGATATCAGAAGGACCGAGAGCTAATGCTGGTGGGAAGCAAGCTGTGACGCATGGAAGTGTTTCTGGCGGCGGTTTTCTTAACTTGTCTTCATCACCTGTTCATCAGGTAGGAATTTCTCCCACTTATGGTTATGTCTAGGTATTCCACTCTTGATGAAGCAAGAGTCAATATATTGTTGTTATGTATTTAAGATTGTTCCCCTCTGCTTTCTTTGACAAGGATTGTTTCATGTTAGATTGACCTCCACAGAAACCTTTTTATAGAAATTTGTCCAAGTTTTTGGTTCTCGACCTACAGTGGTTGGGTTTAAACACCTCTTGCTATTTAAAATTTCAGAATTTCCTTGATGACTTCTTTCATGGTTGTATTTGCCTTTCTGTTTTGTAGGCTAGAGGCGTTGGTTCCTCGATTCAAACTGTAGATAATATTTCAAATGGCAATGCTTTGTCTCATAATAATCAATTCAAAGTAGCTCTTCCTTCAAATACTGGGTCTTCTGACTTTGGATCTAGTGCAAATGGACAGTCTGCCATTGGTAAATTTAGACCAAAGATTCACATTAACAAAGTGCCAAGTGATGTAAATGGAAACTCTGATGTGTTGGGTGAACAAAATCGAGGCCCTAGAATCAACCGATCAAAGAATCAATTGGCTGTGAAAGCCTATACAACCAAGGCGGGAGACAGTAATGCACAGGGGACCATTATCATCCATACAGATCAATATAACAAAGATGATTTCCCTGTTGAATATGAAAATGCGAAGTTCTTTGTTATAAAATCTTACAGTGAGGATGATGTGCACAAAAGCATTAAATATAATGTCTGGTCATCAACACCTCATGGAAACAAGAAGCTGGAGGTCGCTTATGAAGATGCAAAGAAAATGGCTTTGGGAAAATCTGGAGGCTGTCCTATTTTTTTATTCTTTTCTGTGAGTTAACTTATCATTTTATTAATAGTTACTCTAACATTTCTTCTTGTATTGTAGGGCTTGCATAATCTCCATGCATCTCTGCCCCTTCTTTTTTTCATGCTTATAATAATTTTTTATTGCAGGTTAACGCAAGTGGCCAGTTCTGTGGTGTTGCAGAGATGGTAGGTCCAGTTGACTTTAATATGGATATGGACTTTTGGCAGCAAGATAAATGGAGTGGCAGCTTTCCTGTAAAGTGGCACATCATTAAAGATGTGCCAAATGCAAATTTTAGGCACATTATACTTGAGAACAACGAGAACAAGCCAGTGACTAATAGTAGAGATACACAAGAGGTACATATATATATATATATTCTTAATCAGCAGTGTCTTCTGTAAAGTAAAAGTAGCATCTTCTGTTATATCAAATATTGGTGACTGTAGAATAGGTTCGTTGAATCTGCATGCATCTGTTCTGTTTAATTTTTTTTAATGTAAAGCTTGTTGCAATTTTTAACTACCTGATGAATTTTGGCATTGTATGAATTGGATTATCATTTCTATGTCTGCAGTGTTGCCTATTCATTTGTTTTTGGGTAATATAAAACCTACAAGTATTGGAAAGTCCTCCTAATAAACTCACAGTTGTACATCATGGTATTTGGCTATGTTTTGAACTTTTGATCTGTCCATTGGGTTTTCTTCAGTAAAAAATTCATTATCCTTAATAAGCAGATGTATTTGTTTCAACTTTCTCGTTCCATTTCACCTGTCTTTTAAAAATAAATAAATGGTCTTGCGTGCTGAGCTTTCTGGCGGAATTTCTGGCTGTGTTTGTGAATCATTTATAAGTTTCTCATCTTTCGACATAAAATTTTATTCATTATTTCTTCAATAACTAGTAAGGGGCTTTCCCTTACCCGTATAAATAGTAGAGTTGTCTTCTGTTGTAATGTCAAAGCTTAATTTTCTTATCGTCCCCGATAAGGTCTAGGATGCTTTTCTTATGATGTGCTTATTTTCAAGTTTCAACTTCTGGCTATGGTCATATTTTTCTTTTGTTTGAACTTTGTGGTTGTTGGATATCTATAGTAATTCTATCCCAATTTTTCTGGCATGATTTTGACCATAAATGTATCTGTTCATTTTGCAGATAATGTACAAAAAAGGTTTGGAAATGCTGAAGATATTCAAAAATCATAATTTGAAGACATCTTTGCTTGATGATTTTATGTACTATGAAAATCGTCAAAAGATCATGCAAGAAGAGAAAGCCAAATTGCTTATCAAGAGTTTTGAAAGTCCATTATTCATACCAGCATTGGAACCACCCCGGAGGTTAAATTATGTTGTTGAGACACCTCCAGGCAAAGATCAGAGGATTACTATACTAGGTAACGAGAATGACATAAAACAGAGTTCAAGTTCAAGCCCCAAGCAACTTGCTAGTAATTCAGATGCTACCAGATCAAATTCCGTGGAGGACAAGGCTGAGAAAACTGCAGTTGACATTCAAGATATTTCATCAACATTGAAGATTGGTTCAGTCACTATTACCCCTAAACAGGTTGAGACTAAGCAATCGTCTGTCGGTGTTGCTAATAAAGAACCAATTGATGTTCTAACAGTGGGTTCATTGCAAGTCAAAGTCAATGGTTATGCTGAGTCTTCTGGGATTTTGAAGGTTGGGAGTATCCCACTTGATCCAAGAGCTTTACAGATGGATAAAGGAGGAGCTTCTGGTAAGAATTGATCTCAGCTTGGATTTGGGGCATTAGTGATGCTAAGCTTTCCTTGGTGACGGAGATACATCTATATCTACCTGATTGATACATGTTAAAAAGTATTGAGCAGTACCTTACTAATAGAGAAGTGTTGGGAATTGAGTTTCGTCTTTTCCATCTTTTCAGTGCTTTGTTGTCTTTCTCTATTTTGTTCCCCGCTAGTGCTTTGTGCTAGGTAGTTGAACTGGTGTTCATCATGATGGTGTTGCTTCCGAAAGCGCGCAAGAAAGGGTAACCTCTTACGCGTCATCCCTTCCCGCAAAGCTACAAGGCATTCTTTTTTCATTGCAGTTTCATCCAAACCATACTTTGAAGTTTGAAGCTAGTTTGAACTTTATGTTTCCTTCTTTTTGTGCTTGCATTATATTTGCAAGATTATCATTCTGTTTCATTTTCTCAAGTGTACTTCGCATTTGATTTGCCTACAGAGATGACTGAATGTAACGAAGGACAGACTTACTCTGAAGAAGTTAACAGTGTTTTTTTTTTTGTGTTTATTTCTTTGTGCCAATCAATGGGAATTAGCAATTATTTAGTAATCCACATTCATTGTGAGGTTGTAATAATGCTTTCAACGTTATCAGGAAAATATTTTAAAATTTGATAAATTCTAGTATAATCGATACTTGAATTTTTTTAAAAGATGTTTTTAAAAACACTTATTTATTTATTTTCTCTGTAGCTTGATTTTTTTAAAAAAAAAAACTATAGGAA
>QANZ01000823.1:0-13975 GCA_003254925.1 Chamaecrista fasciculata | reverse complement strand
ATATATATATATGATAATTGTTAAATAGATAATTGGATTAGGCTATTTACAATTATATTCCTATTTATAATATTAGGGGAATTATAAATTAAATAATATTCCTAAGAGTTAGGAAATTATTAATTTATTAAATTCACTAATATTAGGATTAAATAGGATGAGGTTGGCGCCTCATTTTATCCAAGGAATTTAATTAATAAAAATGTTTTATTAATTAAAGTCATGGCTTGAAATTTGAAATTCAAATAAGATTTGATCTAGATTTCAAATGGATGAATTAAATATATTAAAGTAATATTTTAATTCATGACTTATAGAAAAAAAATATTCCAAATTCAGCAGTAAGCACAACACCTAATGGCAACTCAACTTCCTCTTCACCAAGTAGAGGAACATCATCATCTTCTGATTCTTAGACTCCTCCAAGAAAGTTTAGATCTCTTCGAGATATTTATGCTTCAACATATGCCTTGTATGTAGCTGAACCAAGTCGATTTGAAGAAGCCAGTCAAGAGGAAGTGTGGTGTGATGCAATGAAGGATGAACTTGCTGCTATTGAAAAGAATGAGACATGGGAGTTGGTAGATTTACCAAATGGTAAGAATGCCATTGGTCTCAAATGGGTTTTTAAAACCAAATATCATGCTGATGGAAGCATTCAAAGACACAAGGCGAGGCTGGTAGCTAAGGGATATGCACAAGAGCAAGGTGTAGACTTTGAAGATACATTCTCCCCGGTGGCTCGATTTGTAACTGTGAGACTTTTCTTATCTTTGGCTGCTAAATTTAATTGGTTAAATACCAATTTGATGTAAAATCTGCTTTTTTGAATGGAGACTTAGAAGAAGAGGTTTATGTTATGCAACCTGATGGTTTCATAATCAGTGGCAAGGAAAAGATGGTGTATAAGCTAAGAAAGGCTCTCTATGGCCTTAAGCAAGCCCCTAGAGCATGGTACAGTAAGATTAACTCTTATTTTTAGCAACATGGTTTTGAAAGAAGCAGAAATGAGCCCACACTTTACTTGAAGAAGGAAGGTACAAATGATTTTATTGTCGTTTGCCTCTATGTTGATGATATTATTTATATGGGGTCTAGTTCATCTATGATTGCTGAGTTCAAAGATAGCATGATGAAAAGCTTTGAAATGACAGACTTGGGGTTGTTGCATTATTTTCTTGGGCTAGAAGTTTATCAGAGTTCAGGTGGGATTTTTATCTCACAAAGAAAGTTTGCATCTGATCTTCTTAAAACATCTGGTATGTCTGAATGTAAACTGGCTCCCACTCCTATGAATATGAATGAAAAGTTGCAGGTTGAAGATAGAACTGGTAAAGAAGATGGAAGTTGCTATAGAAGCTTAGTGGGTGGACTAATTTATCTAACACACACTAGGCTAGAAATAGCCTTCTCTGTGATGGAGATTGTGCCCTAGGGCCAATCATTTTATAAATATGTTTGGAACATATTAATTAATTTTTGGAGATAAATTAATGGTTATCATATTATTAGCATGTTTACTATGATAACAGTCCGTGATTAATTATGAGATAATTAATCTAAACTGTCCCTGGTCGCTCATTCAAGTGGGAACTTGAAATGACCTAAGACCAGCCTGACCTCGGTGTATAGAGATGCATGCACTAGATGCTGGGACGAGAGTCATGGTGCAATTATGTAAGGAGTTACAAATAGCTGGACCGACCTGGAGAGTTCTGCATGGGTTTCAGTCATTAGCTAGTCTCTCCTGTACACCTGTCACGATGCCCTTAGACCTGAGGTCTTGATTATTCCGGCGTTGCAGTTGTCAAACTTTGGCTTAGTCTAACGTTACCCGTAACAGGGTAGCCATAAGGGCTGAGTACGGGTTTGGTTGATTGTCGTGCTGAGGAATGTGGTTGACCAAGATGGAATTTTGTCCCTCATGGAGATGGGAGATATTTAACTGGGCCCCTCAATGAGTCTGTTCAAGGAATGTGTGGCCACACTGGTAAATGGGACTTACTCAAGGAATCGAGAAAGTTGAGGTTTGGATTATGGATGACTTTCCCGTGCCTAATCCATGACCAAAATATCGTAGGACAAAAAGGGATCAAGACAAGGTGGTACTAAGGTTAAGTCGTTTCGGGGATAAACGATAACTCACGTGTTTTGGGTAGTCGTGATGGCTTGCTAGAGTCCGCTCTCGACTTGTGAGTCATGGAGATGACTTGCTGCCAACTTTACGTGGGGCCTGCTGGGTCACACACGAGCAGGATCCAGATGCCAAGCTGGGACACGAATTAGGGTTAATTCGTGGGTCACATTGGTGACACCGTTTAAGACATAATTGATTGTATTGGGACATGAAATCTTGTCTTAAATAAATATCTACGTATATGATATTTAGATTTGTGGGACAGCTTTAAATATATATGATAATTGTTTAAATAGATAATGGGATTAGTCTATTTACAATTATATTCCTATTTATAATATTGAAATGATTGAATTAATATGATTGAATTAAAAATATTAAGGTAATATTTTAAGTCAAAATTTATAAGGGAATTCGAATTCTAGGTTCAAATTGGATTAAAGATATTAGTGTGATATTTTAATTCAATAATGAATTAGAATTCAAGATTCAAAAAGATTGAGTTAAAGATATCAGAGTAATACTTTAAATCAATATTGTTGGAAAATAACAAGTTAGTTATAACTTCCTAAGAGTTAGGATTGTTATTTTGATTTATTAAATTCCAACAAAATTGGAAAGGGGATGGCGCATGGGAGAGGATCTCTTGGGAAGATTTGATCTTCCAATTTGATTCTCGAAGATTGCATTTTGAATTCAAATTGAAATATTAAGGTAATATTTTAATTAGGAATTCAAGCCTTAAAATTATGATATGGAGATCTCATAATTTTATGAATTGATAATCCTATAATTTAGGGTTCCCTAATTATAATTATCAAATTCCCCAAACCCTATAAATAGACAAGCCTAAGTCGAAATTCAAAGAGAGAGGCCATGCACAAGGGAAAGTCGACTTTAGCCTAGTTCTTCACAAGGGAAAATTCGATTTTGCTCTTGGTGAGGAGAGAGAAAACACAACCTAGTTTTCTAGAGAGAGAAAGTGGCGCACATCTCTAAAGGGGTTTAGGGTTTTGTGTGACAAGGTTGTGTGAGATCAAGAATTGGATTTTTGATCATAGGCGCCATCATGTCCTTGGAGAATTCAAGAAGAGTTCTTGAATTAAAGAACACCGTAGATAAAGGTCCCTGATTCACTTGGAGAAGTGAAGAAGGCTAGCACCTAGGCATCTCCAAAAATGTTCGTGTGGATCACCGGCGGAGGAAGGACGCATCACGTGGACTTGTAGGACACGCCCCGTACAACCAAACCGATTGAAACTCATGAGGTATACCACTATCTAAAAGTTTTAAATTTAGCTAGCGGATCCGTTCGGGAATTCTGGCCCTGGCGCGTTTTCGTTTTAAGTTTTTTTTATAAATATATTGTTTTGCTTCTGCTGCGTTAGGCGCCTCTGAATTCCCCAACACTCTGTTTGTGTTGTTTCCAGGTTTATGCAATCTCCAACGAAACATCACTTTAGGGCAGCAAAGAGGATCATGCGGTATGTGGCTGGAACAATTGAATATGGGATTTGGTACTCTAAGAAATCAGAATGCAAGCTGATTGGTTACAGTGACAATGATTGGGGAGGTTGTGTGGATGATCGTAAGAGCACTTCAGGGAATGTGTTTTGTATTGGGTCTGGAGTTGTTTCATGGTGTTCAAAAAAGCAAGCAACAACAACACTTTCAACCTCCGAGGCAGAGTATGTTGCAACCACTACTTCAGTATGTCAAGCAGTTTGGCTTAGGAGACTACTTTTGATTTTGGCCAAGAACAAAAGAGTGCTACAGTGATTTATTGTTACAATAATGCTGCAATTGCAATGGCCAAGAACCCAGCCTTTCATGGAAGAACCAAACACATAGATTTGCGTCATCACTTTATTCGTGATTTGGTTTCAAGTGAGCAAATTGTTCTGAAATTCTGCAGTACTAATGAGCAAGTGGCAGATATTCTGACCAAGGCATTATCCTATGAGAAGCATGTGTATTTTAGAACAAAGCTTTTTGTATGTAATTTTGAATCACGAGGGGATGTTGAAGGTTAATTCAAAATGAGATTTAGTAATATTATTTATTATTCTTATCTTCTATTTTACTGATATGTTGGTTGCTATTAAGTAGTGGGTTGTTGCCACTTTTTTAGGGATTTTTTCAGTTTTGATGTAAGCCTATATAATAGGCATTTCATTTTATTCCAATAATGTAGATTCAGTTTTCAATATTTTCTTCTCTTCATCTTTTACGTCTGCTGTTTTTTGTTGGCCATTTGTTTTGTTGGTTCTGCATTTTCCAACAGTTCTTTGTCGCCATGGGTGTTCTTCTGCGTTAATCAATTAGTCTAACTTTCCGATAGGGTGTCCAACGGTTGGGGCTAAGTAGGTTTGGGTTGGTTAGGTTTGGTTTGAAAATTCTCAACTCGCAGTAGTTTGGGTTGGATTGCGGGTTTCAGAATTCTGAGCCCGCTCAACCCAACCCAACCCGGGAGTCCGCAATTTATTTATTTTTATTTTTTTAATTTTAATATATATATATAAATAAATAATAGTTAATATAATTATATAATATATACCACTTTTTTACTACTTGTTCCCATTAGCCTTAACGTTGTATTAGTGATTTCACTCTCAATTAATCAAGTTTAACTTGTCTATGTCAACTTTTTTTTTTTATGAAAACTGAAGCATTCCATTAATTTGCATCAGATGCCAAAGCAGCAACAAGTGGTGAAGGTAGGTCATCAAACCAATAAACCTTCAAAATAGAATCTGTACAAGAAAAAGAAAGCTTTGCAACCTCATGAGCTGCATTATTACATTTCCTTCTCTTCCACTGTACATGAAAAGAATTAAAGCAATTGCCTAAACTATGGAGATTTGCTAAAATAGAACCAAAAACAGATCGGTCCACCTGCTTTGAGTTGTAAAAATTGCAGCCTTTTGATGAATCCCCCTCCAATATCACCTTATTACATTAGAGATTTCTAGCAAAAACTGCACCCTGTACAACAGCCATGCCCTCAAGTTGATCCACTGAGAGACTTGAGAAAATACGCCTAGTTGCAACACCAAGGCAATAACCCCTACTATCCCTGATCACACAACCAATGCCCCCACTACCATCAGGATGGACAGCAACATCAAAATTAATTTTAAAAAAACATCTAGGAGGTTTTTCCCACTTTTCATCACTATAATCACTATTTACAGAGAGGGATGAAACATTGGGTATAACACAAGCATCACTTTGCTTCAAACTATCCTCCACAATTTTCTCATCGGTCCATCTCACAGCATTTGGATCAAAAAGAATTTTGTTTCTCCTCTCCCAAATCTTATAGATAATAATGACAAAAAGATCTAATTGCTTTTTATCCCAATGAGTCAAAGCAAAAGAAAACCAGGAGATAAAACACAAATCCTCATCCATCTCGTTAACAAAAGGAATATTAGCCAACCGCCAAATATTGTGGTTTCCAGAACAATTGATTAAGGCATGACAAGCATTCTCACTATCAGTATTACAAATTGGACAAAGGTGGGAGATTTCCACACCTCTATGGGTCAAAGCATCACGAGTAGGCAAGATTCCTCTGCATGCTCTCCATATAAAATTTTTATGCTTCGGTTGCCACTGACTCTTCCAAATCAGATCCCACACATGCTTAAAATCGCCTAAACTGGGTTTGCTACCCAGACCAGCATCCATGAAGGTTGAGTGTTTGAAATAACGAGCTTTAAGAAACCTGCAGAGCAAAGAATCTGTTTCAGTGGCCAACTTCCAGGCTTGTTTCGCCAGGAGAGCAAGATTGAAAAGCCTCAAGTCTTTTAAAACCCATGCCACCAATACACTTAGATTTTGCAAGACTTTCCCATTTCAGCCAGTGAATAGTAGCAATATCACCAATATTTCCGCACCAGAACCTTGCCATTAACATGGAAATCCGATGACAGAGATTGTTTGGCAAAACAAAATAGCTCATAGAATATGTAGGTATAGATTGTATAACTGCTTTCAAAAGAATTTCCTTTCCTGCCTTAGAGAGAAGCTTGCCTTTTTAATCATGAAGGCGCTTCCAAATACGTTCAGTAATTGACTTGAAAGAGTCATTCTTATTTCTACCAACAGATGTTGGAAGGCCCAGGTATTTTTCATTAAGCGCAACAATTCTAACTTGGAGGACTGAAGTGATGGTACTCTTCATCGCCGAGGGAGTGTTTGGAGTAAAGAAGATGGCAGACTTATCTTTATTAATCTGTTAGCCAGAGCATTGTTCATATGTACTAAGAATGTTCAACAGATTGGTTGCATTCCCTTGGTTTGAAGAGCAGAAAAGCAAGCTATCATCAGCAAAGAAAAGGTGATTAATCCTCGGAGCACCACAGGCTACTCTAACACCTCTCACAAGATGGGAAGATTCATCATGCTGTAAAAGGGCAGTGAAGCCTTCAGAACAGATGAGAAACAAGTACGGTGACAAAGGATCCCCTTGTCTAAGGCCTCTACTAGGCTTGAAAGAATCAAAATCAGTTCCATTCACCATAACAGAAAAAGAAACTGTTTTTATACATCGCATAATAAGCTTGACAAAACCCTCTGCAAAGCCCAGTTTCAACATCATATCTTCAAGAAAATGCCATTCAACACGATCGTAGGCTTTACTCATATCAAGTTTAAAAGCCATGGACCCGTTCACCCCTGTATGCCTATTTTTGAGAGCATGCATAAGCTCGTAAGCAATCAATACATTGTCAGTAATTTGGCAGTTGGGAACAAAAGAACTCTGAAAATCAGAGATAATCAAGGGGAGAAGAGGTTTGAGTCTATTGGCAAGAACTTTTGCTATGGCTTTATAAATGACATTGCATAGGCTAATAGGACGAAATTGGTTCATACATATTGGAGGATAAACCTTCGGAATAAGGGCTATTCTTGTATGGTTGATCATATCTGGCATAATCCCTATGTTAAGATAGCTCAACACCATGTCAATAACCCCCTTGCGAACCACATCCCAATTTCTTTGAAAAAATAAAGCTGGAAAGCCATCTGGCCCTGGAGCTTTTGTAGGACCCATCTGAAAAATGGCTTGTTTTATTTCCTCCCCTGAGAACGTGGAAAGAAGGGATTCATTTATCTCACTGCTAACCTTGTTGGCCACATGGTTGGTAATAACACAAGGATCACCAAAAGGAGAAGCCAAAAAGAGGTTGGAGAAATAGGACTTGGCCATATTTGTAAGACCCTCTTCATCATCTATAGTCATACCATCATCAGTTTGTAGACTTTTAATACGGTTCTTCTTTTTTCTCTTTGAAGCAGAACTATGAAAGAAACGGGTATTACGGTCCCCTTCCCAAAGCCATTGAACCTGAGAGCGTTGTTTCCACATTAATTTTTCTCTATCAAGAAGAGCATCCAGTTGTTGTTCCAAATCTCTAATTTTCCTCATATTTTGCCCATTTTCAGCATCTGACTAGGCATTTGATAACTCATACTGAATCTTCTTAATGTTCCAATCTACATTTCCGAAGACTCTAAAATTCCAATCCACAAGGGCTTTCCCCGTTTTAACAAGTTTTTCCACAAGTAGCCCCTCTTCGTTATCTTCATTCCAGCATTCCTTAATGATTTTAGGACAATCATTATGTGTAAGCCACATATGTTCAAAACGAAAAGGCTTATGTTTTCTACTTTTTCTCTGGATTTGAGTCCTCCCTCTGAATGTATCAATAAGAATGGGGCAATGGTCAGAGGATCCAAAAGGTAAATGAGTAACAATACCTTCAGGAAAAGTCCGACACCAAAGCTCATTTGCTAGAGCCATATCAACTCGAGTTTGAACATTTTCATCTCCATCTCTTCGATTTCTCCAAGTGAATCTGTTGCCATTAAATCCCAAATCATACAAGCCACAGCAATCCACAACATCCCTAAAAAGATCAATTTGAGAAGTTGGTCTTCCATTTCTGCTAATCTGATCAGAATCTTCGAAAATTTCATTAAAATCACCCATTACAATGCAAGGGACATCTGACTGGGGCTTAATACTTCTCAACATATTCCACCCGCCCTCTCTATTAGAAGTTTGAGAATCACCATAAAATCCTGTAAGTTTCCATCTGTCACCATTCTCCTCCTCACAAGACATATCAATATGGTATTTCGAGAAAGATTGGAGGCTTAGTTTTGCCTCATTTTTCCACATCATCACCAGACCGCCTTTTCTACCATTACTAGGAACACTAATCAAATTATCAAAATGGAAAAGGTTCTTGAGTCTTTCTGCTTCTCCTGTTGTAAGCTTCGATTCACAAAGAAAAACGACTTGTGGGGAATTTGTCTCAAGGTGAGACGAAGGGAACGTTTGGCTCGTGGATTCCCCAAACCACGGACGTTCCATGCTAAGAGCCTCATGGTTGTTGGCAATACAGGGGGTCCCTCGCATTGCCAATAACAGTATATGAGCTGCTGTTCTTGCCTCTTTTATGAACTGATTGTTCCTCATCATCTATCATCATATGGTCCCCAACATTTGTGATATCAACCAATAAATCCCTCCCTCTCTTTCTTGAATTCTGCTTTTCGTTTCCATTTATGTGGCTTTCTCTAGCAAGTCTTTTCCATTTCTTTCCTTGCACAGGACTATTCACTTGATTGGTCATCTCCCTGTAGTGTTTTGGATGATGGAGTTTCGAGGATCATTATTTTCCTTCCTTGTTACATTATTCTGCATTGTCGTTATAGTTCCCTGCTCACCCTCTTTTTCACCATTCTGTTCATTGTTCATCTCGTTAAGTATTTTCTTCTTAGAGATCTTTTTCACAGTCAATTCCTCAATCTGTTTTAGAATTGCTTCTGTATTTATTGCCTTGATGTCCCCCAATCTATAGTCACCACTCACATTTACTTCTCTCTGAGATTTTCCTGCCAAAATATTATCACGAAGTTTCCTCCCATGCTGGATAGTACGAACCCAAGGGCCTAGCTTTTTGGATTTCTCTTCCCCAGAAGGCTTACCCTTACTAACATTACATCCATCCTCCTCATGACCAATAGTACCACAATAATAGCAAAACTGAGGTAATTTCTCATATCGAAAATCAATCCAGTGTGCACCATCAGATTTACTACCTATGTGGATACCATTTTTGATATATTTATGAATATTGATAACCACTCTAGCCTTAAGAATCAATGAGTTTGCATACTGAAATTCATAGATACCTACCTCTTCAACTCTTTCCAAATTGCTTCCCAATTTGCGCCCCATTTCTACCATTCGGCAATGCGGAGGTACTCCCCAGAATAGAATCCAGATGGGCACGTTTTCAAAATCAAGTTCCTTCCAATTTATTTGCCACTGATGAAGAACCAGCCAACTATTTCGGAATAACCACGGTCCATTTTTCAAAACACGAGCAACATCTTCCTCACTAGAGAAGAAGAATTGGTAAGTTCTTGGTTCCAACTCCTCAATTCGAAAACCACTTGGATCATTCCAGATGTTCCTGAGAGCAGTTTCCAGAGACTGTAGATTGATATTTTTATCAGTGATGATTCTTCCCACAATACTGACGTGACATCCCTTAATTGTAGTTTGAATTTCATCCTCCCCATAAACTAGTATGTCTTCACTATTCTTCTGTGGAGGGTTTGGAGGGGTGACTTCATGATTTTGGGATTCAATCTCATCCCTAGGTAGAGAGAGTTCGATTCCATGCACCATGATGAGTCGAGCCCCAAATCTGTGTGCAGTAATAGATTAAAGTACCTAGGGTACACCAATCTCAACCACACAATAGATCAAAGAAGTAAAAAAAATACAGTAAAGGAAGCAAGCACACCAATGGCGGCGATGAAAAGCACGATAAGGCGGCCCTAAAAAACACTACCCTGTTGCCCTAGCAGAGCACGGGAGGAGAAAGCAATAATACCAAAGTTTTTTTCATGAGTATATATGACTTTCAATCATATTATTAATTCATGAATCATGATAATAAGACATTTTTTTCATCAAAATTCAATATGAAAAAATTGAAAGATAAAAAAATTGTAAAGTCAAGTATATTTTTTGAAAAAAAAAATATTTTCAAATTAGAATGGGCCAGCCCGCCCAACCCAACCCGCTGCTGTTTGGTTTGGTTTGGTTTGGTTTGGGCTGAAATATTTTTTTCTTAAAATCCAACCCAAACCAACCAGCCCTCAAAAAATTCAAGCCCAAACCAACCTGCCCTAAACCCAACCCAGCCCGCGAACACCCCTACTTTCCGATATAGTATAATAAAAGAGAAATATTGATAATAAAATAAAATGATAAAATAATGTTCGAATAAATTAAGGAATATTGAAGATGGTGACGATCGTGGTGAGTTGAAATAATTGTATGAATATGTTAATATTTTAAACTTATATTTCGATAAAAATGATAATTGATAATAGAATGAAATGGAGGATAATGGAATGAAATTTTGATGTCTTGTGATTTTAATACAAATATTTGGGTATAATTTAATTTGACACGTTAAATGCCACATATTTAACTATTTGGGAACTCCTAGGGTTTGTGATTTGGGAATGCTTCATTAGTTTATGCCTTATAGAAGATTCACGTGTAATGCAAATATTTGGGTCTAACTCAATTTCAGGTTAGTTTAATTGTGTTTGTTAGTTCGGTTTGATTAATTTAGGTAACTAGGAGGCCAAAGTGGCACTTAACGATACCATGTAAGCATTTAGCGTCCACATCATCAAGTAATTTTAACGTATTCTGAGGGACTGAATAGTTGACGATTAAGATAAATGAGGGATTGAGTAGTCTATTTCAATAAATGAGGGAGCAAATCGTTGACTCGATAAAAAAAAGGAGACACGAAATAGTAGGTTTCCTCTAATTATAATGGAAGAGAGACCATAATGTAAATAACATAGAATGGAGGGATCAAAATGAAATTTTGATAAATAATTTCCACATTGTACCACATATACAAAAGATATGTTTACAATTTTTTTAAAATTTTAATTTTGTTTGAAAGAATAATTATCTTCAAAATTAATTTTATTTCTTTTAATTTATGTAGTATAAGGAGATAAAAAAATTGTTATCTTTTTATTTTTAAATAATATATCTTGTAAAAAATATAATATTTTTTTATTTTTAATTTTGTGTTAAATATTATTTTTTAATCTTTTTATTTTACTTAAGAAGAAAACATTAATGATTACAATAATTTAGGAACTGAATTGTATATTTTATATCATTATTCTTTCTAAAATATTCTTTTTTATGACTACAATAATGGAGGAATTGTTACCAATATATTAAAAATTGTATATTTTGACGATTCAAGTACTTACTTGTTTTGTTGGCCAAAAAAAAAAGTACTAACTTGTTTTTTATTTGGTAATCGAAAGTTTATGAGCGCTTACAGGGATACTTACAGATCACCTACCAACAAGGCTCTCACATCGGCAGCGAGAATAGAACTCACGACCTGGAAGGTTATGAGTCAACTTCTTACTAACTGGGCAAACCTTTGTTGGCAGTATTGACTTATTGAGTTAGTTTAATTTCAAGTATCAAAATAATTTTTTTAAATTAAGTTAATATAAATTATATATATAATATAATATATATATACTAGGGCTTTGCGTATGGATGTAAAATATAAAATTATTTAAAATGTTAAATTATATAAAATATTATAAATAATTAAATTTATAATTTTATTGTATAAGATTTTGGAGATTGCTATATATTGTAATTTGTAAAGATGAATGGGAAAATTTTGAGAGAGAGAAGTTAGTGGAGTTATTTGAATTTTATTTTATTTTTAAATTATTTTTAATTTATTATATTATAAAATAATTACAGTACTATAGTATTATATATGTCTTTAATTTGGAAGAGGGCAACCAGAACACCCCCAAGGACATATATAATAAGATAAGATATATATGTGTGTGTGGTGTATATATATATAATATAGAGAATAAAAATAAAAAGAGATAGAGAAAGAAAGTGTGAATCTTACACATTTATCATTTCATGGGACTCACTATAAAAAAATATAGAAAATAAAATTGTAAATAATCTAATTCCTTTTTGCACAACACACATGGATTACTAAGGTAGAAGTGAGTTCTCTACACTTGTGCATTATAGAAAGAGAAAGAAGGAGATGAGGAGATAAAAATGTGAACCTCACATATTTATTGTTCGGTAAGACCATATTTTTTCTCTCTACTTCTTTTTTTAACTTTCTCAAATACACCAAAAAAAAATACAGAGAATAAATGTAGATGATCCAAATCTAATTATAAATACTGACTTCTTAAGTTGGTATATTTTCAAGGACTAAAATAATTTTTCTTTAATTAAATTAATATAAATTATATGTATAATATATATATATATATATGTCGGGGGTGTATATATGTATATATTATAATATGATTAAACTACAATTTCGATCCCATAATTTATGAGGTGATTTGCATTTGGTCCTTGGATTTATGAAATAGACGAATAGGCCCCCGAATTTGTCAACCGTTGGGCAAGTTTGTCCCTCCGTCAAGTAGGCCTCACAAAAAAGCTGACGTAGCACGTTAACTATCACGTCAACACGGGTTAAACTGAAGAAAAGAAAAATTGCCACTTGTGTAATTTTCGCCATCTCAGCATTATTACTTAAAAAAAAAGTCTGATTTGATCAATTAGGTCCCTGACCCATTTTTATCCCATTATTTTCAATTCACACTCTTTCTCATCTTCATTCATTTTAGTCCCAAATCCTCAAAATAAAATTGTAAAGTGTCCCAAAACTCTTCCAAACATTACAATTTAGTCCATAAAAATATTAAAAACCCTAAAACCTAAACCCAAACCCCAAACTCTAAACCCCAAAACCGTAAACCCTAAACCCTAAACCGTAAAAAAATCTAATTTGAACAATTAGGTCCCTCACCCATTCTTATCCCATTATTCTCAATTCCACCTCTTTTCATCATCTTCATTCATTTTAGTCCCAAATCCTCAAAATAAAAATGTAAAGTTCCCAAAACTCTTCCAAACATTCCAATTTAGTCCTTAAAAATATTAAAAACCCTAAACCCTAAACCTCTTAAACTTATTTTTTTTAATCTTCATCTTCATCCAATTTAGTCCTTCAAAATATTAAAAACCCTAAACCCCTAAAACTTAATTTTTTTTAATGTTCATCTTCATCTTCCCAATTTAACATAAATCCCTAAACCTCCTTTTTTTTATCTTCCCAATCTTCATCTTCTTCGAGAACCTCGAACGAGCCTTAACCCTAGTTCGGATGTGCAGGAAGCACAATGGTGTCCTCCGCTAGGTTTTTGCCATTGTTGGAGATTGTGCCCTAGGGCCAATCGTTTTATGTTAAATATGTTATGAACATATTATTAATTTATGGAAGATAAATTAATGTGTTGTCATATTATTAGCATGTTTACTATGATAACATCCATGATTAATTATGAGATAATTAATCTAAACTTGTCCCTGGTCGATTATTTTTGTGGGAACAAAAATGAACTAAGACCAGCATGACCTCGGTGCATGAGATGCACGCACTAGATGCTGGGATGAGAGTCATGGTGCAATTACGTAAGGTGGTTACTGTTGGGAAATCACAGAGGGAGCGCAGCGGAAGGGAAAATAAAATTTTTTCCAGGGACTAAAACGTAATAAAAAAAACAAGCTCTGTGATTCCTTCCAGGATCCACTAACTATGTTTATACCAGATTAGGAAAGATGTTTACCTAGTTTTGATCGGTGACATTGTCGTATTCGCGAATTTGAGAAGTCCACAGGGTGTCCTTCCTCTA